>JTDE01000841.1:32931-76916 GCA_014338405.1 Paragonimus skrjabini miyazakii
GGGGGGGGGGGGGGGGGGGGGCAGACAAATCAGGTTAGAGTGATTTTTAATTTGCGGACTATCCAGTGGTACAAACAAAGTGTTTCGTATTAGATCTATGGCACTATGTGAAGGTCTGCACTAGCTAGCCTTCTAGCTGAGTCGAATCAGCACCTTTGCCATTGTCAATGCCAGAGTGCACACACTCACAGGGTCAAATCACTCATTTTCATCACTCTATTGTTTTGTTTACCGTGGCAAATATTACAGCAACTGGCGGGTAGCTCAGGGATGGCAGCCAACATGCATCGGAGACCCCAAGTTGACAAATTAAAAACTGAATATTTCTATAAAGGAATGTGCCTCTACGAGCACTATACTATCAACCAATGGATGCTCAAAACCTGTATACTTAAATAAAAAGATTTGCAAATTGTGGGAGGACTGGTTGGAATTTACGTCTTCCAGTGCCGTTTACAAGTTTTGCCACACCGTTCGTGATCTGTGTTGTGGCGTTACAGAGTCGTGTGAGAAAGCTCTAGGCCCCGTGTGAAATTTTTCAACGTTTTGGACAGAATGTCAAGCCGTTTTATTAAGCCTCAGATCGATATGTTCTTGCGTTCTCACTATGCGCTCAATGAAGCTGTCCGAATTGAGTATTAGTTTATCACCCCCACTTTATTGTTCTATACGATGTATTCCATCGTTCGACTCATTCAGCTTAATACATGACATTGGGTCGCTGTGATTAATGTGGTAATTTGTATGGGCAGTTACCGGTCCCGTCGATATCCGTTGCTTCATGAATTTGCACAAAGTATTTGTTGACTGCTTGTGAGTTATCATATGCTCTTAAAGCCAAACAAGCAAAATGATGAGTAAAATGTCTGAAATTCCTATTGAGAGAATGGGACGATTAAGCTCAACTGTGGTTACACCCAGAATAAGGACACCTTCAGTCTGCTTACTTCCCTACTTACGTGCAAATCGACTACATGGGTTCATACTCGCCATCATCACCATCGAAGACAGAACTGAATCACTGATACACCCCGAGGTATAACTGTCATACAACTGTGGGGAAAACAGTAAGACTGAGCAAGACCTGAAAAGGGAATGAAAGACATAACTAATGAGAAGAACTATGTCCCACCAAGGTGTTTCGCACTGACGTTGAACCATATTTTTTCGGCGGGCGCGCAGGTAGGCAAAATCAAACGGGTGATAATTTGACTAAGGTCTGGTTAATGCAGAACGAGCCTGGAAACAGCATCAGGTTTGATCGGTCGCATACGCTTGGCTGCTAGTTGTCCACCGGTTGATCTAATCGCGGGTTGGTAGACCGATTCGTGTTATGTATTCTGTAACACAGCTTCATAGCTGGGTAGGCTGAAGTTCCCCGTCCCCTTACAAATCGCTCAGAGGTGCCATTTACATCATTATCTCAAAGTGGTCCATGAGATAGTGAGGACGAACAGCGTGATTCTTGGAAAGGCTTCTGCTGTTAAGAAAGCAGTAATAAGTGAACACCATGTTCACAACTTGTGTTCGAGGTGGCAACCTTTCTACACCGGTGTTGCCTGCCTCAGTTAGCTTGACAATATCCGGGGGATCTACTACAGACATCTTTGAAGGGATAGGCTGAAAAACCTAAATAACCCGTTTGGTGCAAACCAACAGCAGTTGGAAGTTTGCGACTAATCCGTGGGTCGATTTTGTGCACGATTCATTTTCTCTGAAGATGTCACTTCCTTTGACCAGTCAATATTGAATGCCTACCACCTCATCAGAACTCAGTCAGAGACCACCAAGCAGTAGGATAAAAAGTGAATATTTGATGTATACTACTTGGTGAAGACCTGATTTGGCCACTAGTTAAACCTTAGATGCGGGGCTCTATGGTAACACTGTCAATCTGGGAAATAGGCGACTATAACATGGGGCTAGGGTGATCAAACGGTAGTCGTACTCTTAAACCGTGCTCGATCCTGAACCTACATACATTGAGTGTGGGAATGAAGACAAGAGAATGGGTACCTGAAAAACAGTGCCCACACTGGCTGTCTAACACTGTAGGACACTTTTGGAGGTAGGAATTCCTTTCGAATGATCCTGTCTAACTAGACGCCTGTTATTGTTATTTTTACAACCTGGTTTCTCCACTCCACCTCCCTCAGTCATTGAATCTCACTCACCTGCCCGCACACCCATTGTTATCTGTCACTCGAACCCTCCCCACTCCTGTGAATACGACGTTCTCATGGGCCGCCATGAGTGTCGACATCTAGTCTGCCCGAAGGCCGGCTACTTAGGCACATATCAGACCGATCCGATCGCATTTCGTCGGTTCGTCCTTGCCTGTCGGTCGCCTGTGCTTGTAGTTGCCGTGCCTTTGGATCCTTAACAGCCTATTGCGGCCAACCACTGTACCTTATCCTCCGAACGCAAATAAATTGAGGTTTGTTTCTTGTAACTGATCCCATTGTTTATGTCAATAGCACTACGTATTTTTATTTTTTTGGATGAGACCCAACTGTGAGAAGTCAGGGCTTCGGCTGGATTCGAACCAACGACTGAAACACCATGCTTCAACGCGGCAAGCGCCCTACCAGCTGAGCTACGAAGCCACACCGGGAGCTCGGAAATTTCACATTTGGGCTCTGTTACCCACCCGTCCCACTGTCTCATGTGGAATCCACCAAATGATCCAGGGGATCGGCCAGTTCACACTGGAATCCACCAACGCCACTGTTGAGCATAGGAGTATCACGTTTCCAGCGACTCGACTTGGTTTTGATATTTGGCATCGTTGGTTAGCGTGCTTCACTCAACGTTCGTCGGAAGAACGTACAAACATGTTTCATTTAAAAAAGGACATTTTAGGCGGGAACTGTAATCGGACTGACAACTTCTTTCTGACCGTCATTTCTGAGCGTCGATCAGTAACGGAAGCGTATTGGACGAGGATACAACCGTCTTCAGAGTGAACATGAACTAAACGCGGTCACTCCACAGCTGAGTTCAAGCGACTGTATAAAATAGCCTCGGGATGGATTGCATCTCATCAGTGAACATCAATTTTGTTAACCGTTAGTCTTTAAGTAGTCGATACGTACGGCGTGTTGACACCGTTCTAGGGACTGAGTCAATTTTCGGTTTTGACACCCCTCTGAATACAGGCAACTAAGATGAAGTCGTTATACGCATGTTTCACTGGGTACCTACACTTGGGTGATACGGAACTAAAAGCTTTCCGTCATCAATACTGATACAAGAGGGGCTCATAATAAGTCTTACCTGTCAAACAACAATGGGGAAAAGAAGGAACCCTAGTTTACGATCCATAAAATGAGAAGCGGCTGGGACTTAGCTCCTGAAATCTGTGTATATGTTTGTGTATTCATAAATACATGTAGCATCTCGGTTGAGATCGCCGCAAAATGACCGATCGCTCGAAAATCGCCCCGGCTATCGACCTGAACTCATCACCATACCTCATGAATAGTTGTTCACACATGGTCACAGTCAGTCCGTTCAAGTTCACCCCTAGGTAAGTTGCTTTTCCGACTTGTATTTGGCAAATCAGCATAGTCGGAAAGTCACAAAAACTTGCCCAATATTTTGAAGAATAATGTGTCATGTAAAAGCAACTGTGCTTACTTATTCAAAACCTGGTTCAAAATCTGATAGTCAGCCCACAACGCAGCTTCTGACAAGGTTAACGATCCTAAGTTTGTCTGCACTATCGGTGCCAGTAACACCCGCGTGCTACTTTATTCATCGTTTGGCATGACTTTTAGCCATAAACATTATCATAGGGAATACACAAAGTTTATTGTACAACTTAATGTGTCACAACATGCTGAGGAACACGACAACCTTATCCAGCTTGCGAAATGATCCCCATCCAGTTCTTTCTACAATACCATGTAAATTTTTTGTTGTTTATCGAGCTACTACAAAGTTGATCATCTCTGTTCACATAATTCTTGTCACATATGAGACCCTATATTTTATTGTCATACTCTACTGTTCGACACAACTCCATAACTTGTAGTAATGTAAATTCATACTAGGCGATTTATTGCTCTTAAATCAGTGACTGGAATAGACAGTTCTTATGTATGTCAAATGTGATCACATAAACTGTGCGTTCAGTCAAACCACGTCCTGCACTTGTTTCTTCTATACGTTGCAGACGTACAACATCAACTTGTTTACGTCTTGTAAACAGACTACCAAACCACATATAGAAGAAAGACATCATCTGTGAAACGGGTTCTTCGCAACCTTTGCTGCCTGCCGTTATAAAGTACACTATTTCCCATCAGCTGCCACGGGAGTCACGAGGGCAGCAACCTGGGGAGAGGAACACGATATACTATTCCTGATCTACTAATGATATTATTTCTTTTTGTCAAGTAATAGATTATCTATTCTGTAACTCAAATCAGTGAGACTAGGACTCGGTGAAAAACGTATATCATCATAAACAACGGGTAGGCATTCCTTATGCAAGCCCAACCATCCAGCTCTAATATGGTTGGGGTGATTGAACTCGATCGATTCTCAGGCTTCACGTTGGTTGTTTAAGTATAAGTAACTTCGGATGTATTTCACTGGAGACGAATATCGATGGACAAAAAGTTAAGTACTTTTGTTATCTTCAAACTTCACTGGCCACATTTTGCGTTTTAAACTAAAATTACTCTTTCAATGGTCTTATAACTGAAGCTCGATGGAACCGCAAACCAAACCGAGAAGATTCCAGTGGTCGAACGCCATATCAAATGAAAACTGAAACAGTAAATCATCATTGTGTTTCAAGTGAGCAAATTAATATGTATTGGCATTGAGTCGTCCCTTTTATTACGCGCCCATTCGTTTGACACGAAACCGAAAAGGAGAAAAGACGTGGCAGAACAGCTTGTTGGAGAAAAACGATTTAGCGTTAGGCCATAGCGACTCCAAATATATGGGGCGAAACGATCACCATACATGGCCGACAGGACGCAAACCATTTCAGACAAGACAATCGTGTGTCGTGGTCAGATGCAAAACGAATCAGATGAGATGGCCAAATGTGGCAGACGGGTATCAGAACGAACCACATCAGAGTTCACATTGTGTACAGGTGTACGTCCGAACGGCAGCAATCTGATTGACGCGATACGTTTGCGCTGCCCCATTGGGAGATACGTCTCCTAACAATTAGATTGTCAAGATACTGAAACCTTAATGAGTCAAGAACATCTGTGGATATCTTGCTACCTGGATGCTGAAGGAACGGAATTAAAAAATCAGTTATGTTTTGACTAAATTCAGTGGGTGCTGATCTTTTTTTTATAGTGTTCCTTCTTCATGGTCACCTGCATAACATGCATGCATGAAGCATGGGAAGAAGTAGGTGGTTAATTCGAACACATGTAGATCTTGTCTAACTGCGAATCATTCTTTTGGTCATTCTGTGATCGTTTCAACTCAGTCAGGATCTTCTCGTGAGATCCTCGTTCTCTTACCTACCGATTAATAGACGGTTAATCCAGTGGGTTACCTCGACTTTAAAGGTACTTCTAGGCAGATAGTCCATGCATCTCCAACTGAGTACTTTTGTGAAACTATGTGCATCAATTTCCTTTATTTTGCGAACGGAGACTGGTTTATACTGATGAGTACTAATTATTACATAAACATCAATGTGAAGGTCAACATCACTGTCAGTGAGAGTTTGGTTCAGACGAATACTCCATTACCTTTGGTTGAAAGTACGCTATAGACCTATCATTTGCTTACCAATCTACTGTGATCTCATTTTCTACTCTAGTTTGGCAGCATGTGACCAGCTAATGCACCATATAGACCATGGTCATCAGCTCTCATTGATCCAGATAAAAATCAATCTTTGGCACAACCCAATCGGACACAATGTCTATCGCATGCACCATGTGTCAGACGATATTACGGAAACGCTAGTGGCCTACATCTGTGCGCTCTTCACTCTGCCATAGTTAAACATTACTGAGAACTCTCTAGACCGGCCACACATCACACTGGTCCACCACAAAGTCAATAACAAAGTGGCAGGTCATCAATGGACAAACGAAGGTTATTATATTTAACAGGTAATGTGGACGACAACTTTTATTCAAAGCTTGTTGGTTCCAAGTAATTATGTACTTTTTAAACCCACCTCGATCAGCATAGAGTTAACACACCATGCCTAATGTAAATCGGAATATCATAATAGAACAGAAATGGTTGTACTTGTAAAAGATTATTGGGGAACAAGTGAACCACTTGCGACCCGATTATAAGTTCATCCTGGTAGGTTGTTTTCCCAAAGTAGCCAGGTAGAAATACTTTCTCCATCCCTATTGAGAACCTCTATATAGCGCTCCGATATGACTCTAACAAGAAAATCCAGATGGACACTGACTGTTTCATGTTATTTGAAACACTGAGCTCTGTTTATCCATTTCGTCAAGACGGTAAGAGGACATCCATTGCGAGATGCAAGCATTCCGTTTATTCTCATCAGTCGATTACATAAAACATTCGATTAGATAGATTAGCCGCGTAGCGACAAAACAATGAAATGAACGAACCACAAACGAGTGTAATCAGGGTTTACTACCACGGTAACGAAATTGATTGCTGACGAGTAGTAGGGGATTTTGATTTTCATATAGATTGAACATCACCCACAATTGATCGCAGCTGTCGCATTCTCATAGACTTTACAGTCGGCCCCTTTCGAAAAGAAGCACTAGACTCGAGTTTCGCTCTCATTAGAGCTCGTCAGTAGTGCATATCATCGCCACTGCCGGAAATTGAATCTAGCAGGTTTAATGAGATCGGAGATTTCGACCTGTCTAGGAAGTCCTAATCGCGGGGTTATCGACTGGAGTTAACAGACAGTAACTGTGTCTCCATTTCGAGATAATCGAGCAACCTGATCATTACTCACAAGCGAAAGTGGTTGAGCGTTCACATATGATAATTCGGTCGTGCCTAACGTGAGGTCCATGGCGCAGTGGTAAACACGGTTGCCTCATGAACAGAATGTCCGTGGTTCAAGTCCAGGCAGTGGCGATGATATGCACTACTGACGAGCTCTAAGGAGAGCGAAACTCGAGTCTAGTGCTTCTTTTCGAAATGGGCCTACTGGATAGTCTATGAGAATGCGACAGCTGCGATCAATTGTAGGTGATATTCAATCTATATGAAATTGATTGCGTCAGCACCTTTTGCTAACAGAGGGCCGGTGTGCGACGCTTAGTCAGCATTGCCTCGGAGAACGTTAACAACCTCGGTTTGCGATTGCGCAATAGGACCATGAACGAAGTGACGGGGTCAACCAGAATAAACGAAATGCTCGCACCTCGCAATGTATGTCTTCCTGCCGTCTTGATGTTCCACGCCAGTCTTAGAGCAGTACAATGTACGACGAAACCAACTGCTGTCCAAGTCACAAAGCAAAAGATTGTTTGATGGTCAATCAGGACCACAGACGCAATAGACCGAGAGGCATTTCATGCCGTTTTATGCGTGCGTGGTTCCATTCGTTGTCAGTAATCTACCAATGACCTGGTTTACCTTGGTTTTCAAATTTGTGCCTTAGATACTCAGGCTGTGTCAATTCTATCCACCGAGTGCGCAATTCTTTTGGTCTGAACGCAGTCCATTGTCGGACAGTTTGCGTGCATTCAGCCTCACAGCGATTACAACTTGGTGTCGCAGTGAAATTATCCGTAATCAACTAATTGAGTCCTTCAAATATCGCAGCTGAGACTGAGAAGTAGGCCGAACGTTCCGAGGTGCGATACAAAATCTGAAAATGTACCAAATCGGATGTCCAAGTCGCTCATTTCAGAAAAACGCTGGTGGACAGAAGCTCTGTTCCTTGTTGAGGAGCCTGACATACCTAGCGTCCATATCCGAACAACTCTAAGCAAAACTGAAACCAAAACTACAACATGTATTACTGGTAAGTGTCCCAGTAACGGGGTGAACTAAGTTCATTAAGTTAGTCTAGAAACCAAATCCTGCGGTTACAGATACAAAGCGCACGCTGAAACCAGCAGAGAACTCGATGGTCGACTGATTTTTCGGATTGATGACAGGCTTCTAGCAAAAATTGTATATGAGATCAAAGATTTTGTCTTCAGCTGCTTGTGAGACCTTCGAACAGAAAAAGATGAGACAAAAAAACCTTGGAAGGGTCGACTGTCTTACTCCACATACCCTCCCAAAAAGCGCATAGAGGTCATGACTAGATAGAACCCTGTTGTTCCTAGGTTTACGACAGCCAGTCCATCTCCCGCTGAACAGACATTGCACAAGCTGTGTTAGTTATCAGTTTTGTGTGTACATTGCAAGAGCATTTGAGCTACAGGGATATGATGTTCAAGAGCTCAAGAGTGTCTGATTATGCAACGCTGACCTTTACGCTTGAAAGGAGCCCGTGCGGACACTTAATCTCCCCTGGCCTACAATCAGTCAATCTCACAATTTAGAACAATGATTGTGTAACTGCCACCAAGCACGCAACCCACACGGTCTATTGACAGATTTTCCTATTCACTCTGGTTACTATTTTCGCATTCATTGCGTTGTCATTAACCTGATGATCAGACACAGAAAACAAGTCTTGTTCGCTACTTTGTCGTTCTCATAACTTCAGTGGGTATTTTCTAACCAGCTCAAACGACATTCCATTGTTAATTCAAACGCACAGAAATTCAACATCGGATTCATTTATCTTATTTATCATATGTAGAATCAGGTTAATTTCATTACCCGAAGGAGATTCACGTGGTCACAGTGTGGTCAGATGAATAAACTTTGAACATCAATGAACAAGGCATTTGACAAGGAGCCCCTCAATGGAGTTAATTCCTCAATCTTGCATTCTAATCAATCTCCGGCCTAGTCATTTTCGAAGGTTGGTTGTTGGAACATAGACGCTAATATCTATGTGCATTGTTTGTATCACTCAGCTCAGATCACGCAAGTGGAGCACACTGTGGTTACTACCGGCCAAAATGCGACTTTGCACGAACCCGGAGTGTAAACAGTGAGTTACATGACTGCGGCTTACTGATGGTAATATGACTGCATAGAAGGTTTGCCTAAGTTACGGGTCACCTAAATGGAGTGAAGGTAAAACTACTCTACCGGATATTCGAGTGCAAACGCTTGCCTAAACTAAATCAGACTAACTAACGAGACAAACACAACACTACCACATGGTCACACTGGATCCGGTTCGCGCACATCACTTGACCCTACCCCCTCAACCGGTCCCGACTATCACAGAACACAATCCATAGTCGCAACCTGTTGACAATTATCTCTATGACCAAAAACCGGCGCAAGGATAGGAATCGGGATGCATTAGTGAATCTAACTGGATGGAGCAAAAGTCACAATATTTTCGTGGGGAAGCATGCTATCAGGATAATTATAAGCAACGGACGAATAGTGGAAGGCTGTGTTAGGAGATGGAAGAGAGTTGCGGAATGGAGGAGGACTGTTTGAAATACACAAATTTTTTTCGTGGTAATTTGACAATATCATTGCGTTTTCAAGTTTTTTCGACACCATTCGCGAACCGTACTACGGCATTGCAGAATTTCTCAGCTGTCACGCAAATTCTAAGTCACTTATTCACCGAACTGGCAAACCACATCAAACCCGCACATATGAGTGATATGTCATCAGTCTTTTATATTAGGCATACACGTGGTCTATTACTACTTAATTCCAGGATGAAGTTGGAATAACCCCTTAATATAATTGCGACGAAAAGCACCAAATTTGCTATTAGTCCGGGTGAAGCACCTATTAAGAATGAGGAGTATTTCCGTATGTCATAAAGATGCTCTCCGGGAAGTTTCCAATTCCCTGAAAAACATTTTATTTGCTTTTCAACAGGCCTAAAACATTACTGTTTTTAGAAAACTTTAAATTATGCGCGGACATCGGATTCTCCGTTATTCAAGGGAGTTCTCGACCCTTTGTTAGTATTCTTGGCATCCCGTCTATATACTAGCTTTCTGCTTGGGGTCTCACTCTTTTGTCTTTACTTTCAACTGACCCGTTTTTTGACCTTGAGCTCTTAGTTGTCACAAACTTTATAAGCACGAACAAGTATGTAACCATTTTGTCTTTGGACTGGGTGACATAATAAAGTTCTGTCTGAAGGCCGACCGTCTTTCGGTATTCATGCATTAACCTTGGGGGATTGGTTTGGCTGGGAAGTTTGGCCGGGTTAATCGTATATACTCCATCGTCCGTTGTTCATTGCCGTTATCCGTTGTTCTATTATCCGCAGTGTCGTTATCCGTTGCTCTGTTATCCGTTATGGTCACTTGACGCGTTCACAGACCGTAGATCCAGTTTCAACTGGTGCCATATCCATTTCCTTGATATTTGTGGGATCCATTGGCGAGTATTAGGCACGCTCACATGATGTAACAGAAACAAGTACCTATTATGACCAAACCGAATACCCTGTAAAAAAAATCCGAGATCGAAATAAAAGGTTGCCATAAGGAGATGTTACTGGACAGTAGAGCTGATCACACTTCCTATTTCCATCCGATTGAGTAGAACTTGCCAAGCAGACGAACTTACTAATTATCGCTAGTAGTATGCTATTTCACGGGCATGTCAACAGTAACATCATGCGAACGGTCCTCCTCACGTTTCCATTGAAATTAGCTCCGAGTCCACATGCTGTTCAACCGTCAGGATATCGACATGCTGTCCGGGCAACTGTGCCTCGACAGCGTGCTATGATTTCAGCGTCGTTTTCCGTCCAGGCAAAGTCGTACACGACTACTGTATGGTAGGTCGAACTGATTGAAGTGTGGTTTAACACGAATGAAATGCACTGAAAGAATGATCGATTGCGTCAACCATTAACATGGGATAAACAGTTTATAATCACATCAAAACTGCTACAGTTTACATTGTGTACGTGAATGTGATTAAAACCTTAGCTAGGCACACATATATGTAAAAGAAACTATTTGCTAGATGTCCCATAAAATCAATCTGCCTTCGGCCAAATGAAAGTGTGAATTCTCAGTCATCAACTGAAAGACCTGCACATACTCTCTATGCGTTCCTGGCAAGGTCAGTTGATGAAACAACAACATTTTTTATAGGAAGTATGCTAAGTCTTAAGTTAACCCATTCCGGTCAACAGACGCGCATATCGACATATCATCTGAACAGGTAATTATGCAACTGAAATATTTTTTGCACCATATGATGGTTTGTGTCAACCCAATTTCAACTGTCCTTACCTCCGTAGGTTATCATTTTCAAGGAGGGAGTAATTTTGTATCCTCATGACAGTAGATAGTGTAAAAAATTTTCTAGGGGAAATCCACCTATATTCATTGTGATACGTCGCCCATTCAACCTATAAGTGGCGGTATGACAGTCAGTTCACGACACGTTAAGTCTGGGTGTTTGCATATGGTTGTTCGGTCGCTCTTAACTTGGGGCCAGTATTACAGTAGTCAACAAAGTTGTCTTAAGAAGGCATGGCCGGATCCTAGATCGCGGCAGTGACAACGGTATGCACTGTGAACAGGCATTAACGATAGAAAAACTCGTATCTAGTGTCTCTGTTCGAGAGGCGCTGGCTAAAAAACATCTGTTGAGATGCGAGGACTGCGTAGGTTTGTGGGCAATGCCCAATTTATATGAGCAATTATAGAACCAGTTTTTAAGCAAGTTCTAACAGAAAACTTCCGATGTTTTTCTCTTGTGCGAAATGGTGGTTGTGTTTTTCTATCCTCATGATACCTTTGGTAGTATGGTTCTTTTGAACTGCCTTTGAAAAGACTTTTGGGGGTAACCGGTGTGGAACAATACGGTCACCCCTCTTTCTCTGCTGAGTTCCGGTCAGCTATGTTTGTATACAATTTAACTCCTGGCGAGCTCGTGAATTCGCTATACCGGTGAACTTATTCAGGACTTATCAGATGGTCCACTTGGTTGCAAGCTTAATCGTTTGACTTAAAACTGAGAAGGACAAGAGATGCTGCAACACCGTTTACTGGAAGAACAAGTCAAAATTAGGTCACTGAGGCTCTAAATTTATAAGACGAAAGGATTACCACATAGCCGACAAAAGGCGGAGCGAAATAAATGAGACGATCATGCATGACAGCCAGACACAGAGAGAATCAAAAGAAACGGTTGTGTTTGGTTGTCAGGGTGTTAGAAAAAGTCACGTTAAAGGCAATAAAAAAGAACACAAGAAAACAGTCCAGTTGGCGCAAAGGAGTTCGTCCACATGGCTGCAATCTGATTGGTTGAGTGGAACTATACCGACACCCACGAACATACCATCCGAACTGAGCCGGTCGATCGATATGGCGTGATGTGTCGTGACTGCTTCGTTAGAAAATGCGCCTCCTAACAGGACTGACAAGCTAGAGTCTACGACTATTCTTCATTATTGTGAACTTACTATAAATGTTCGTGTGGAAGGGCTTCCTTACTAAATGGACTCGCGTTGATGGTTTGAGCATATTTCTCATAACGTTTCGACCACTCAACTGATCAGATCTTGACAACATTTTAGAGTTGGAGGGCCGTGTGTCTCATTGGCGTGTTTTTTTTGCGTTATTCATCAGTCATGGTGGACCATTGCTTTGGTAACTTTTCCTTTATCCTCGTCTGTTTGGTCTGGGTCACGCCCAATCTTGATAGGACAGTTGATACTTATGTTATTACCACGAAAACGCTTAGCCTGCGAGGCTGTGTTTTGCACGAAATCTTTTACAAATGTTAAAACGTAGAACAACGAACACCTTCACTTATTTGCAAGGTTGACGTGGATCCGCACACAGTGGACAGCAGTGTGTTGTTGTTCGCCTCAGTTTCACATTCCCCATAATGCAAGCATCTGGTTTCAACAGTCGCTTCTGGCCCTTTTGTCTTCCCGGCGGTGGGACCTGCCTTTTAATTCCCGAATGTACGCGCCATACTATTCACAAACGGAAGTGTATGATATGCAACATTTGGTTTGCCTACGTTTCCATGTTATTTGTATTGTGCAGCCTACTGTCCTGCTGCATAATCGTTCCTACTTGTTATGGCCTACCATGCTCCTGTACCGTCGTTTACCCTACTACAGTACATTTATCCAGTTTGACGGTACACATCTACACCTGATACAGCGGAGTTGTGCTGCTTGAGAATATAAAGTGCTCACGAAAATAAACAGTCTCTACAAACCTAACAGTGAGTGATTAGAGTAGCAAATTGTTAAAAAACGTCACGACCTTGCAGATGAATCAAGCTGCCGAACGTACGGTAAGAGGTAACAAACACGCCTCAACTGTAAGTTGGCGCAGAAGTTCAGTACCAGCTGAACTTTATTTATGTGGTCACGAGATGAATGAGATTCGTTCCAATCACGTTCCATCCTGGGACACAATTAGAGAGTGTGGATTTCGGTCAGACAATCGATCACAGCGTTCGCTTTCCGTTCAACAAAATTAGTCGATCCACTTATTGGGACATCATTTGCATAGCGGCTAACCGAGCTCAGTGGCGTGGATGTTGTCGTTGTTTGGCCGAGTTGTCTGTAAAGTATGTGCACTTAATGACGTGGGGCAGTGAAGGCCGTAAGGAAGCTGTCTTGTTGATGACGCCTTACTTTCACTTACAGCTCGGTTGTTTGTTTGCAAGGTGTAGGCGCATTGATGTTGTATGTTTGAATATAGACGTAGCTATTTTTAGTGATTAGGTTCCCTCCCCATTTTTCTTCTCTCTTCCTGAACAGGGTTTGTTTCTTCTTCTTCTTGGTTGTGTGGTAGTTACGCATCAGTGTGAACCACTGATGTATTACTGCCTATGATAATGATGATGATGATGAGCTTACATGCGTGACCGTTTCTTTGATTGGAAGCTAGCAACGTAACTTAAAAACTGGTAACCATTTACCCTAAGAGAGTATAATGATGATTTCCTCGTAATATCATGACTGCGCCATAACCCTTCCGAGGAAAGATTAATCACATTTTTGTATTTAAAAAAATTACGGATTTCTAGGCTTGCCGAATTTGGCCATTGTCTTACATGAGTTACATTCAGTGTCTACAGAACAAATCGATTCATCTCGACGGGCTGCTTCCGATGACCTATCCGTGTCACCCTCGAGAATGCATCAGTTTACACTTGCTACAGCACCGTTTTGTGGATACAAATATTAACAGAATGGGACATTAACCATAAACCGTTCTTCCTTACTAGCAAGGTGACAACACTGGGAAATGTGGCACGCGGCCCAGAAGCTTTTGTACACGATAGTGCAATATTACGCCACTGTTCACAAACAATGTTACAAACTACAGTAAGGAATAACACTGCCAAATTACCACAAGAAAAATTTGTGTATTTCAAACAGTCCTCCTCCATTCCGCAACTCTCTTCCATCTCCTAACACAGCCTTCCACTATTCGTCCGTTGCTTATAATTATCCTGATAGCATGCTTCCCCACGAAAATATTGTGACTTTTGCTCCATCCAGTTAGATTCACTAATGCATCCCGATTCCTATCCTTGCGCCGGTTTTTGGTCATAGAGATAATTGTCAACAGGTTGCGACTATGGATTGTGTTCTGTGATAGTCGGGACCGGTTGAGGGGGTAGGGTCAAGTGATGTGCGCGAACCGGATCCAGTGTGACCATGTGGTAGTGTTGTGTTTGTCTCGTTAGTTAGTTTGATTTAGTTTAGGCAAGCGTTTGCACTCGATTATCCGGTAGAATAATTTAAACTCTACTTCAATTTTAGGCCAGTTCGCAGATGTTTCTCTCTAACGTTCAATCAACGACTGTAGGTTTTTCAGCAATTTTGTGTTTTATACTATTTTATCGATACTTCTCAGTTATTCTTTTGATTTTGACAGTATTCTTTCTAGATTGGCGGCCGGTTTATTTACTACATGGACACTGGGCTCCGACGGTACTGCCTGATAAGTGTTTGATGTTTAATCCCTTTTGTTGATTGTTCCGTTGGGTTTGAGCTTCTATCCTTCTGTAATGCATTCCGTTAGATGAAATTTTCTGAATATTTTGCAAAGGCACCATTTTCCACCCTCCCTGTAGCAGTCTGGTTTTCCTGTTAGACGTGTGAGGAGTCGGTCCATGTGTGTCTGTTTTATGTAAGACTTCTCTTGTTCCCATGGATTCCAGGTTTAATAGTACATCTGAACAAAGCTGTTCGTTATCGTTTTCAGTCTTCCTGATAGAACTGATATCGTTAGAACGGATGACAGGTAAGGTATGTATAGTTTCAACCGTGGAGGGCTTGCATAGTACAAACTTATTATCGACATACTGAATCCACTGCTTTGATTTACTTTTTGATGGTACCATTTTATTCAGTTATTTGGTGGTCTGTTTCTGTGTAGAATCCAGGGATAAGTGATTACACTTGAACTCCAATTATTTGTTGACAGATGTAACCGTTTCATATGAATGTATGTAGATAGACATCGTCCCATAAGGTTGCACATAATTTCTAGTTTCCGTTGTTCAAAGGTAAAGTTTTCACCCTATCAGTAAACAATGCATCGTTTGTCACAGTTTCTTTAGTAAACGCTGAAAGAGTTTTTTTCAATCCACCAGTGAGACAACTTAGTACTGCTGTGACCACAAAAAACGCTTGGCCCGGGAATCCGTTTATTGCGCAAACTCCTGTATATGTCATGTCAAAAATCAAACCTCAAACGCATACAATCATTTGGACGGTAGACATGCATTCACATACATTGGGTGACGGTACGTTGTCATTCGCCTTGATGGAACTTCTGCCATAGCGCGTACACCCTTTCCGATAGTCTGTTCTTGTCCGTCGTCTCCCTGGCGTTCGGAGCTTGCCCTTTTGTTCCTGAATGTCGCCTGTGGGTAATATACTACGTGTGAGTAGTATACTACTCACAACGAAACTGCCTGTCATACAACAGTACTTCTAAAAGCTCTTTGACCAGAATATATTTGGGCGCTCCCAATAACAGTACCATAGGCCTCCTTATGTTCTTTTGATTGTTCAAAGATTTAAACGGTATTTGTGTTTTCTGTCTGTACAACTCTCTTGATTGTTTATTTCATACAATCCTTCCAGTTTCCCTAATGCAGTGTTGATCGTGTTGGTCAGATTTGTGGTGTGGTCTGTTTTACTTAAACAAAAGATAGTTGGGTCAGTGAACAGTTACTCCAATTTCTTGATGTGTAAAGTGCCAACTATGTGCCCTTTGTCAACTAAAATGATGTTGATATTTTCTCTGTGAAGCTCGTTAAATGATACAGTTACGATTTCTGATACGGAGAACTCTTAGTCCGTTCATTTTTATATTCTATTTGAGTTCACTGTGTATTCCAGCTTAGTAAATCGTTCTTCGTGTATTATCTCTTCAGTGTTCAAAATGAATTCACCGATAAGGGTTTCCTATCCGTTACCTGAAAATGATCTATGTTATAGGCTGCCGGTACTCGTATTCCTCTTTGCCTATTTTGATAACCTCTGCTTCATTTTACTTTAGTGATTACGACCCTACTGTCTTTGTTATCTCTAATTCCTTCGAATTGCGTTCATCACCTACTGGTTCACAATTTTCTTTTTCGGCTACCACGACATTCTTAAACTTATGAAACCGATCCTGGACACAGTTGACTAACACATTCAACATACATTCACAACCGAACACCAAACCCACCAACACGAGTTGTCAGATCAGCAAAATTCACAGCAGTTACACATAATCATTGAATAGCAGTTGGAATGCCTACTTTAAGAGACTTAACAACCTTCATTGGATTTTAACTGGGTTCTACCATTTGTCTCAAAAGCCTGAGTACATTTGCTTGATTGCTCTAGCCCCGATGCGTACAAACACATGTGTACATACGCAGAACAAATCTTAATCGGCTAATGATTAAGTCTTGGCTGTGCCAACTGACTAGTCTGTCGAATCGTTTGTTGAGTCTGAACACACTAATCTTATCAACGGTGAGGGGGTAAATAATTGTGTTGGACCTGACCCACTGGACGACAGGTGTTCGTGCGTGTAACATTCGTGTTGCGTTAGAACAAGTGTTTGCCTTCATCCAACTGTCGCCTGTGCTACGTCCTGTGGAGCTGGTCGGTTAGCTAACTCAGCCGAGAAACACTCTTAAACTATGTGATATCTGCACGCTTGTGGTTGTTACCATTTACTTTTGTGAGCTGCCATGAGAGCTGTGCTGCCGCTTTGTTGCATGATCAGTTATGCCTCTTGAATTTAGATACACGCATAAGTGCACTTACAATGTCTATGGGATGTACAGTAGATGGCCGTCGTTCTGTTATAGTCTAATGGCATTAAAAGACAAAACCTGGTCAATCTCGCCTTTGAGTATTTCAATCGCAATGCGTTGCTCATAACAGTGCAGCTCATACCTTGCTGTGTGCTTTGGTCTCAGTTATCTGTCTGAGTTTCAACCGTTTTTTCAGTTTCTGTTCGGTATAGTGTGTGGCTGTAGTCTATCCGGGAACCGATTAATCATCCCTCTCATTTGTGGCTGTAACAACGCGAGTCACCTTGAACAGCAAAAAAATATCACATGGTCGGTTGTCGTTCAGCCTCACAGTGAACTGTTGTGTTGACGCTGTTGTGTTTTAAAGCCAGTGCCGACTACCAGACATGCTCGACTGGGTGTTTTTAACGGATAAAGTTATCTAAAATGATTTGCGTTTATTTACACATAGGGCGAACATGTTTTAAAGAGCAGTGCACTTTACCCAACCACACAAGTGTCATACGGCGGTCAGTTCGCCGGCAGCCATGCTCACACCAACGCACTAGCCTAGATTTCCGACAATCGACCTTGTGAGTCGAACTAAAGTTCGCACCACTGATATGAGGCCGACGCTGTTCAAATAGGTGAATTCAAGGTCTGTTCACGAATAGTTTGCCAGCATTCAAGCGCGTGCGACTGTGCAAAAACGGTGGCACGGTATGGCGGTCGGTACAACCTGTCATGTTCAGGGTAGACGTAACGTGTCGCGCAGTCGTGGTGTCTGCTGTTGATACGGTCGGTTGAAATGGGCTGAATGATGTAACGTGGATCTAACTAACCATGACAGTCAAGTTGTAAACCCGACCCTAGAGATGCGTACAAATCCAGGCGGTACTTGATTGCTATCCGAGGCTAAACGTATCTGGACAAGGATCAGTCACATTGGGTTAGTACCCAAGCGAATTAACGTTTCAACTGTTACTGTAGCACAAGTTGAATGGTCTGTTATTTCTGTTTAAAGTATCTGAACTGGGAGGAAATCTGTCCACGTAGATAATTTACTGGTGCGTACATAAAACATTGTCCGCCACAACACAAGATGCACATGTAGACTGAGCTATGCCACGATTTTACCGGCGTTTTCCACAGCGGGCTGGTTGGTTGGGCTAATGAATCAAAAGTTACTGAATGGATATAACCACGTGCGGAGATTCGGGGGTCAACGTTTCGGTGTGATAACAGCCCGAACCCTGACAAATAGAGAAAAGTAGTTCGTATGTCGTGACCTTATCGGTAATGGATCACATTGAAAGATGTATGGTGAGCAAGTTCACCCCAACGGTCAATCAAACAGGATGCCCACTTATTTTAAGGCGCTACGGCGCTGGTCAGTTGATGCGGCTTCGTACAGATATTCACGTTGTATCACCATATGGACTGTCTACGTTGATTTGTTCAACTCCTTGAACTCAAATCCATAAGACGTCTTTGAGATCACCCTGGCCTTTATCCACAATTCTTGACTACGTTGGGCAACATATCCGGCTTCAGCTGGCCTTGTGGGTCTGGAACCTCAGCCAGGAAATCAAGAACATGCTTCAAAAACAACCGTTAATGTCGAGGCCTTTCATGATCCAAATCCTAGTTACCAAATGGTTTTTCTAAACTTAACCCAACCCACGTCATCATCTTGACAATCTATGGGTTGACAAGCGTGTAACACTTTCCGATTTACGATGGTGTCACTGCCACAACGGTAACACTAGAGAGATTTAGATACACACAAGCTGACGCTTTGTCAGTAGCCACCATGCGGATTGACCAGGTTTCTAGGACAACCGCCAGTGTAGTAGCATGAAATATGCAGACTTTCACAGAAAGACTAAGCTCATGCCAACACCCCGGATGTCCGGCTGACAGACGCCATAGTGGAAAATAATGTGAGCTATACTCAGTTGGTACAACAAAAACAGTAGCTTCAACCTAACTGAGAAGTCCTGATCACGGCGTTATCGACTGGAGTGAACAAAGCCATTCTGTTTAGTCTGCTTCCGAAATGATCGAGCAAACTAAACATTATTCACACAAGGCTATAGTTGGCCAGTTGGATATGATTATTCGGTTATGCTTACTGTGATGTTAGTGGCATTGTGGTTAACAAAACTGTCTCAAACACTAGGGCTAGAGTGAAAATTCTGGTCCGGACGAGGATATGTACTACTGATGAGCTTTGATAATAGTGAAACCCGAGTCTGTTGCTTCCTATCAAGGTGAGCCAGCCGAAGGGTTTATCCGAATACAAGGGTTGCAATCAAGTGTAGGTGATGTTCAATTTGAAATAATCTAAATCCCCCAATTTCTGTTGGTGGTTACAGATCAGTTAAAAGTGGCAGAAGTACAGTAAAATATCTATGGTTATTCGGCTCAAGTGAAAAGTTTCGCACAATATGGTGCAGCAAGTTATGTAGAATAAGTTTGCCGGTGATAAAAGGAATAAGTAGACGAATATTTATTTGAATACTTGAACCTGTCATCATACGTGGTGTTGCACGTAAAGTTAGGCCATTTAATAGACGCCAATCTTGGGTCCCACCTGTCGCATTGGACTACTAAATCGAGAAAATCAAAACAACAGTGGTCTGAGTGGTAGTAAGCAATTTCAGTTTAGTGGGAAACAACACCTATTTTTTTTTAGGAAAACAGCCTTGTTTACGACTGTTATTGAGCGACAAGCGTTATGCGTTTTAATTGGCCTGCTCGTTGTCACGTCACATGATCTGGCCTCTGGCAACTCGGTTGTTGACAGGCGTTCAGACGACCTGTTTCAACCACCTCTTCTCACAAGCAAATCCGATGTAGCAGCTGATACTCGTTTTTGATTTCATGGTGTCGATCGACCTCAATTCCATCTGCAACAACTTGCGTGTAGGCTTTGATTGGCCGAACTTTATCCAATCAGAAAACAACTCTAGTCCAGTCTCAATGCACCACCAAAATTTTCATCCCATTGTTTTGAGTCCAGAGCAAAGAACATGACAGCTTGAGAAGTGTGCGAACTGTAAAAAAGACATGATAAAACAAAAATCCGGACCCCGAAATGTCGTTCAAAGGCTAGCGGTAGTTAACTAGTTTTGTGCATTAGTCAGTAGAGCAAACAGTCATTGATTAACAAGTCTGACAAAGAAGCGCTGTTTGCTAGGTCTGTATTGTCAGGTACAGGTGATAAAAATCCCGATGAACAGCCATTTTAATTGATAGTTTCAAATTCAGGTAAACTTACCTGTATAGCTGGAAAACCGATCTGGCAACCGCTTGCACACAGGTGGAGGCCACCACCCCGTTCCCGTCGTTGACTACAACTTCTCCAGCAGCCAGACTGGCTTCACTGTCCGCTGCCAGGATAGTTTGTGGACGTTCATTGCTCAAACCAATCTGCACCAAATATGGCTTGGATGTGGGACAAATCAGTGCGTACGATTCACAGAACCTCACACAACCATCTGTGGACATTTTGACAGGAGTCTGAAAGACAGTGATGATTCCAACGACGCTGTGCATGTTAGTACGTTTTCGATAATGACAAAATCACATGTTGTGCATCTCAGACGATATCCCCAAAGATAGTGGATGGGTCATACATGCATATCAAATTGTGAACTTATTCAGTTAACATGACATGAAATAAGACTGAGTGGCAAAAATGTACAACATATAACCCGTGTTCATTCACATGTAGTTCGTGTTTAAAGATTGCAACCAATAATTAAAAGTAGTCTTGCCCATGTGACCCCATATACCAAATTATACCCTACAATAGAAAAGTAACAATTCACAACTACGGAATTACAGTGGGGGTTAACAATTTCATTTAACTATATGGGCTGACTTGAAAGTCTTTGTAAACATGAACTGACACATCAACCTTAGTTATGTTCATTTAACGGCAACAGTGTTTTTAGACTTCAAACTAAGTTGGGTAAAAATTTGTTGCTGAGCTTACAGAAGTGATTTACACTTGACACGTGCATACGTCATTTGGAGAAAAACTTTCAACAAATGATTACCTAGTCAGCGCTTGCATACGATCAGCTGAGTCTTTATTGGAGGTAACTGAACTAAAGTTACGTAACAAATACCGCGGCGGGTTTAATTGGCAGACTAGGTGCGATTTCTAACAAAATGAAACTGCTTGTCTGCAAGATCTTATACTGATCGTAAATTATGTCAGATGTTATGAACACACTCGGTGAACAGTCTCAAAAAGTCATAGATGTTTAGGAATTTATTTGTGCACATCATCGTTGGTCTGGACTATCGTTGGTTTTGTTTGTTTGTCTGGTACATTCTATTATGCTACGTTGGTGATTTGTTTACTGCAGTAATATTTTGGAAAATCGTAAAAGTTTTATTAGACTTATAATTGTGTATGATATGAAAGCTAGTTAATCATATTGGAGTTGAAGCAACAGCTATGGTCTTCGTTGGATACTCCGTTGTGGACAAGCACCAATGCATCTTTTAGAGCACGACTCTGTAGTTGTTTTGTATTTTCCTTTCTTTCCACTTATATACATCCTAGAACCTAATTACTGAGTCTCTGTTCGCCAAAGAGAAGTGGCACTTCAACATGCCAAGGTAGATTAGGAACCAACTTTATTCAGCGAAAAATGATTATCTACGTGATCAATTTGCTAAATGTCAAGGTATGATATTTCGATAGTATGTCACATCGTATTAACCATTATTTCACGTTTTTTTTAATTGTTGTTTTTAATGCTCATCAGTTCGGCATACTTTCAATTGACCTCATTTCGAGCCTTCGGTTTCTATCTTCAAATGTTTCTTTCGATCTCAAGCTATACTATAGCTTAGTACATTTAACATTTTCATAAACTGCTCAAAATGTGGGATCTGTTTCCCAAACCCCATCATTTTTCTAGTTTGATGCATTTTAGAGTTACGGATCAAAAGATTTGGGAGAGAGTTACATAATTACTGATGAGTAGTCGGGGATTTGATTAATTTCAAGTTGAACATCACCCACAAGTGATCGCAGCTGTCACATTCCCATAGACTTTGTAGTCGGTCTCTTACCAAAAGTGACGCGAGTCTGCATCCAGCTACCGTACGACCGTACCAGATCATCAGTCCGAGGTGCGAAACTGTGCATAAACACAAACCATGAACCTCCTGTTTAGTCGATAAACAGACGTAGTTGCAACCCTACAAATGACAAAGCTTAACGAATACACTACGCGCTTCCTCTGTCTTAATAAACACAAAGTGAGCAAAATTACAAACTACGAGCTGACAACGAACAGGTGGGTGAAGCGATAAACAGTCTTAAAGGCTCGCGTGCAACCATAAAGATGGTGCCAGGACCACCCAAAAAGTGTAACAACATCCTGTACTTTGAAGAAACAGATCACTCAAACGAATGAACATAGTTTGCACACCTTCTGTAAAAGGACTAAGTAAAAAGATGCCGTCCACGCACTCAGTTTACTACTTGACAAAAGTCGAATTTAGAGGTTTTCGAAACCGCCAAATTTTCCTTTCGGAATATCATCCACTATACAGTTGAAGAGGAACTGGAGATCAGATGCTATTGTCAAGTGTCATTTGTAGTGGGGAATGTTCGGGACAGTTACCACAAGTACGAACTGTGCATTCATACACGGCATACCTTTCTGGGACCTTCCTTTGATGGATACAGTCTCAGATAGCATGTCGGATTGCCAAGTGAAAAGCAATCTGTAAATCTGAAACCACAACTACCGTTAGCTCTTATTGATAAATGGATTGAGAATAACACAACGCTACGAGCAAGTTGTAATACTCTACATTTCAACCACTTTGGTTGTGAAAAAATGTTGGGACAGTTAACATATGTTCGACTTTTGGACGAAATCCGTCAGAAGCAATGCAACCAGTCTATTTCAAAATTTCAACATGTCTTTTTAACATGCCTCGAACGCGCATTGCAAATACAATACGATTTAAGTTGTTCCATTTATCTCTTAAAACGAAATTCAAGTGGGCATGTGAACTGATGCTCGCGGCATATCGATGTTCTTGTAGACATGATGATCTCAAGAGCGCTCAAATGGGTTGAGGTCCGGACTTCGTGTTGATAATTCCCAAACCCTGTTGCCACGGCTAAGTGATAATGTTCTTGATATACCACGACCACTTATTGGTGTATTATCTCACCGGAAAATGGCAGTTGCATGCATTCTTGTCACAATGCGTCGTGGAAGAAAACAGTCTAACGTAATCATATAGGTTGCCGTATTGTGATTTCCATCCGTGACTGACAGTCCACTTAAAGTGGTCACTGGAGAAGAACTCCAATCCATCCGTGATCGCTTACGGTTCATTCCCTTGAGAAAAACAAATTCGTTTTATGAGTGATCAGGTCAGTCGTAATTCCAGGCATACAGTCAATCCAAAATGATTTTTTGTTCTTAAATACAATAATGTATCACTAATAAATAGAAACAATATGACGTCCATATAACTCCAGATGTCCCTAGACTTGATGTTGCTTCAACAAGACCACCTTCCAGCTTTCTACAAACCAGCAAAAGAATGTCTTCCAATGCCCGTTGGTCAGTTCATATTGAAATTGTTACTCACTCTTCCATCCTGTTTCTTTAACAGTCGTGACATTTCTGGATGTTGGCAGTTTGATTGGACGTTTATCTCGTTTTGACGAAGCACCTGGAGCGTTTCTTTGGATAGCCTGTAACTTGATACGATGCCAAACAAGTAAATATGAACAACATTCCTTGAACAGCTCATCAAAAAGCGATTTGCCATAGGCTCGAACAAGTCGGCACAACTGCATGAACCCTCTTTGCCCGGTTGCCTCAGCTTACAGCCTCCCAATATACTGGAAGGCCTGTGCATACGAATTCGACTAATGGTTCGCAACCTCATTCACTACGTGGGCACCACTTATTGGTTTGAATGATTATGATGAATGACCAATTTTAGTCGGTCAAATAATCTTTTCGGCGAATGGGCTTTTGCTTCCTTTGAAGAAGCGTATAACTTGTGGGAGCCAAAAGCATAGAACATGAACAGAGTACTCGTACAAACTTGATGCGAGAACTTTTTTTAAAAATTATTGATCAAAGGAAACAAATAGCAATCTCATGACGGAATATTAGTGCATATTCTGATCACTAACGATTTGGTGTACTGATGTAGAAACAATCGTTACTCCAGACCGTACTAACTAACTAATTAACTTATTTAGTTAAGTAACAATAAATAAGAATGTAAGTAAACAGTTGAACCATAATTATTCTGTCACTGGGTGCCGTGTTTCGACTTTTGTTGGAACAGTGAAGCGATTATTCCGCTTTCGCACTGCACTGTAACTCACATTATGTTTTGTGGGAATTGTTTTACTGTACATAAAACTGGCATGGTTAGTTTTATTGCTTTGATGTTCGCCGGGAAGTTTGCATTATAAGGTGTACATTCGAAATTTAGGAGTTGCTGTGTCGCGTTACGTATGCTCACACAGACAATGTGTACTTGGACGGGAGACCCGTTTGCAGGATTATCTATTCATGGCACGCCAGAACACCAGTAACACTTCAGTTGTCTGTATCTGGTTGGATTAGGTCATTGGTCGGACAATCGATCTTTAGGCCGATAACGCTTGCGTGCTGGCACCGTACAGCCTACTGTCTCAACGGACAATTACTTCTATTGCCGTTGCCTACAGTTTCTGTTGTACATTTGTCCTACTTGCTTCAACACACCGCTGCTGCTTAACTTCTGCATTCACGATACAACTAGTGTGTTCTGCGACTCCAAAAACTGGCGATAAATAGTGACTAACAATCGTGCGACTTCAATCCTGTACTTCTGTTTGTCTGCTTTGCTCACTGGTTTAATCAGTGTTTGCTTAAAACAGGGTACTGGATAACAGAATTAGTACGGTTATTGCGCATAAACGAAGGTCTCACCTTCTTTGCCCAATTGGCACTGTTGGTCTCAGCTATGCGTTGCTATAAAAAACAGACTGCCTTGTTTTAGTTCACTGCCAGTACCCTAGTAACACATGGCCCTAACTGAAGTTAGGGCTAGTGGGCCAGCTGGTAACCAATTAGTGCCGGAGGCCGAACGTGGTCCGCAGAAGTTGTACGAGATTGTGGTGGAAATCTGTTCGATTCACCGCTTATCCATACTCCAACACAATAGGAGATCTAACAAGGGATTAATACAAACGTCATGTCGAAGACGCTACATCAGGATTGGATGAACCGTCTCAATGTTACGCCTTTTGTTATTCGCTTGTTTCTTTGTTCTGTATTGCACCAATTAATGTTCAGTTTGTGACTTTGTATATGCTAATACGACCAGCCAGTGATGGACTGTGATTACTTCAATACTGTTGTACATCCATAAATTTGGCTTCTTGTCTCATGAATAGAAACTGCTTACTGCAACTAGTACGAAGTTTTCTCCTTATTACTTGTATGGGAGGTTTCAATCCGAGTACGATTTCTATGGCTATTCGAAGTCCCCAATTCGAGTATTACAGAAATGCTTCCAATTGAAGCAGTTGCTTACGTAAATCAATTTTGAGTGATAATGTGAATATGTGATGCAACCTATTACTTGTGTCTAAGCCCGTTGATTGTTTAAATGAATACCTGTTAAAAAAATACAATTGTCGCCGGGGCCAATACTTCATCGTCATACACAGCAATACATCAGTGGTTTACACTGATGCGTAACTGTCACTCAACTTCCATGGGAAAAAAGACCATTATTTCGCAAGGAAAGTCTCGCGGTAGGTGTACTTTGCGTTTTTGATGTGGTGTTTATTTCTTTCTACATTTCGGTGCTTAAAACTCGGATGATTAGCATAGGTAAGACGTCCAGGTTTAGATCGTATAAAAGGCTTATGCTACCTAAGGTTTTCATTTGTGAACAAGCATCTCTACGGGGTCATAGAGTTAAATATCCTGAAGCGCACGCTATTTGGAAAAGTTCACGTATTTGAATTGTGAAATCAGAAGACCGGTTTTGTAAGATGGTAGCACAATTTCGTATGTTCTCATCAGTTGCTACACCTAACAGCGGTGAACATCAAGAACATTTAAGCGAATGAAGTTCATAAATCAAGTCAGTCATTGGTCAAATCCAATCCAAACGGAGATTCAAGGTCAACGGTTTTTGCACACAGTGGTCGGGCTTGCTACGTATGACAAGCAGCGCCTCGAGTGACTTAAGAATGACAGGCTTGTGATGACGCATCATCACGTATACTGTAACCAAATGGCCAACATGAACACGATAGAGGCAGGTAGTGATGAAGTTGCCATCGAACAGACGTGATGCATCTATACAGGCTGGGCCATCCACACAAAGTGAATTCACGTCCACTGGTCAGTTCTCTATTGGAGTATTCACTGAATCACTGTGGTATATAGTTTTGAAAAGGATATCGCTCCCTACGGTTCGCAAGATTGAGTACGGTGTGCACAATTACTTCATGGAGAACAGTATTCACGTAACATGTAAGCGGAATCTGTTGAAAATGCTTCGTCATTATTTTCCTCAGTTGCCTAAAGACTCATGAACTATACTACGTGACATGTGCTGAGTTACTCAATCGAGAGAAGGTCAGAACAGGAATCTGAACGCCACTAAGCAATCTTAATTTCTCGGAAAAACAGCACCTTTTTATACAGTATTTACGAAGTTTAATAAACAGCAGGCATCCTCACGTTTTGATTGACCAGTTTGTTGCTGTGTTGTTCCACGACCTTGTATCTGGCACCTCGGTTGTCTGAACCAGATACGCATTCAACAGCAGCTGATCGCCGTCTATGATTGGTTGTCGCCAGTTCGACTATAATTCCGTCTGTGGTAGCTTATGCACGAACACTGGCCGAACCATCCACAATCAAGAAACCGCTCCAGTCCACACTCATTACACTAGGTACGCCACAAAGGTGTACAGAGAAGGAGATCACTGATGGTGTGTCTGTTCATTTCGGTCTGAAGGTGTCCGTTACAAATCAGCCTAGCTATTTTTCGTGAGGTAACATTAGTGCAGTCCTCCTGCAGGTGATGCAGCTATACAACTCATCAAGACTGCAGCCGTGGTCAAATCTTGGAAGAATCAGTCTGTATTTGTTCAGCCAAGGAGTGTGCATTGGTATTGTGAAACCTACATGTATCAGTTCTTATCTAGAGAATCTGGTTACAGAGATGAGAGAACGAATAAGAAGGGAACTGCTGCTGTCGCATGGTAACAGTGGTATATATGTATATATGGATAACATCGTTTGTGATGCACCTGCACGTTCTTTCGTGAAACAGACTAAACGGCACGCTGGACATCTCAACTGCGACCTTTGCGTGCAAAAGGGAGGACTTGCTGGGATCCACATGATAGTCTGCTTTTGATGCCTTTGCACGCTCTGATGCAACGTTTCCTACACGACTACATGCAGAACAACCTGTTGGCGATTCGCCGTTTGAAAGTTTGCCAAATGATATGATCGCAGCGTTCCCGTGAAACTATATACACTTGACGTGTTTAGGAGAAACGGATAAATTGTGAACAGGCAGCCCACGTTATCGCCGTGCAACGCTCTGCTTCAAGGATGTTCAGAGAATAAATGGAAGGATTTTGAATGCACGAAACGCTGACCAACTGGCTTCATGCGAACTTGCCGAGGACTTAACGATCTGAACTGTTTGTAGGCAGTAGAATACAGACAGTTCCTGCTGTACCTTGGGCTTGTTTTGCTTCGTGACATGCTTGATGAGGGAAAGTATCGAAACTTCACAGTGTTTTAATTCAGTATGTAAATTCTTAGTCACCTCACTGTGCACCATGGACTTGTGGATGTAGCTCGCGGAATGCTGTTTATTTTTGTCTAGTGTTTTGCTTTACTAGGCAGAAAAAACGAGGTCTTCTACAACGTGCTCATTACCGTTTTACACACTTTTCGCTAGTAATATGCTATTGCAGATGTTCTTCATCGTCAACTTTGTGTGTGACAACTTTATCGCACTAGTAATCCACAAGTGGTTCGTGGGGTCTAACAAAGTGCAATGACGCAGCCCATTACAGACGGCTGTTGTTTGAACACGTCAATCTTCCGGATAACACAGAAGTGTAGGACGTCGTCAAGCTTTATCAGACAGGTACTTCATTTGTTGTACAAACCTGCACAGATTCATATGTGGATGCTTGCGTTAATGAACAACTACAACTTGATCAATGTACAGTATCCTTCGACAGACATTGTGACGCTGTTCAAGTCGCGGTATGAATAGTTAAAAAAGCATGTAAGTAACACTGTCATCATCGTCTCAAAAAATTACCGCTTAGACAGTGGTCTTCGCCTGAAGAAGGTGAACCTCCGAAAAAAGTACCAAGTAGTACAATTTCAGTGATCAACGAGTGACACATCGTTGAACCATGTAACTCATTTCATCATATCACCTCACAGAACGCGTATGTTATATTTCTTTGGTGAATCACAAACCGATGAAAGTGTTCCCACATACGCAGCGGCTGCAACCACAAGTTCATCGCGAAGAGAGACAGATATCGTACTTGCACTCCAGAAATGGGAGCGCCTGCGCACTACAATGATTCACTGTCGTAGACACTTCACTGTTAGAGACATTCACGCCATGCTTGTCAACGCCAGTTACGACGACCAGTTCGTCCACTAAAACGTAAGCACTTCCAACAGTCACCAGGTAAATTACTTCTTTTAGCCCACATTCCGCCAGCTACGGCGATTTTCTTGAACTCAGAGTTGTGCCCCACAGTGGTGACCTGGTTGATAAGTACTGTACGTACTCCTTATAGTCACCAAACGGAACAGACGAAGTTAAGGACATGAGATCAGACGTTTGTAAACTGCAGTTAGCCGTCGCCCAATTGGTGTCCATGTCCGACAGTTACCAAGAGGACAAAGACAGCACATGGGCTCTATCCCCCGAAAGTAGAACAAACGTGAAATCAATCCTGGATTTAGACCAATTGCAGAAGTTATTAGAAAACGCTGAAGTTTGTTCATACCAAGTTGGGTTTTCATGTATGCAGTATTTATGTTTCATACAGGTTTCCAAATTGTCGCAAATGGGTGTAACAACACTGGGGACTTTGTTCAAAGAATGCTGTCCAACGTCTTCCGTGATACATTCTCAAGGAAACTAGACTGGAAGGGAACGAGTGGGAAAAGAGCAGCTAGGAAACCGCATTGCATGAAGGCGGTTGGGGGTATGTTGAAAGATTTATGATTTAACATACCTCCGTTAGACAGAGCTGCAGCAAACCCAAATTTCTCAGGAACAACCGCAGATGCCATTGAACAAGAAGTCATGAAAGCATTATGTAAGTTGAACGTCACTCACAACTGAGTTACGTCCAAAAACCCACAACGAGTGGATGGCGGACAACGGGGGAAATCGGATGAGTCCTCGCTCGACCGGATCGGAACAACGGTCATGAAATGGCACGCTAAATAGGATGGACGACCAAATCGGAGGCTCGATTACTCCAACACTCGCAAGAATATCTCGATACTCCCGTGGAATATGATCAAAGCTCATTGTGGATAGAAGGAGGACAACACGAGCGACCGGACGAGTCATCGCTCAACGAAATCGGACCAACAGACGAAGAATGGTAGGCGGAAAACCCCCCGATAGACGGCGCCGATCACACACATAAACCGGGCAGAAGTGCACACGACGCGTGAGCGGAAACCTGGGGGTGTTGTGGACTGGAATGCTGACTCATAAACGCGAGCGCGCGCGTAGCATGTGAACTAGCGTGTTGGACAATAAAGATTGTGCTTTATTGAACGCCCTTTCGCTACAATTAGAGCTCGTCAGTAGTGCATATCCTTGCCACTGCCGGGACTAGAAATCCGGCCACGTTTTCATGAGGCATCCGTGTTGACCAGTGCGTCATTGGTCCCAAAGTAGGCGCGACCGAATTATCATATGTGAACGTTCAACCACATTCACTTTTGAGTAACGCTCGGATAAACCGATCAGTGGCGCAGTGGTCGACACGGTTGCCTCATGATAGTGTGGTCAGAGCCGTAGTCCCTGCCATGGCAAGGATGTGCACTACTGACTAGCTCTAACGTGAGTGAAACTCGAGTCTAGTGCTTCTTTTCGAAAGGGGCCGACTGGATAGTCTATGGGAATGCGACAGCTGCGATCAATTGTGGGTGATGTTCAATTTACATAAGGACTATACTCCGCTACTTTACATCAGAAATTGTGAAATTTTTCTGAAATGCTTGTGACTGTACGGGTGGAAGGCAGCTTAGGAGAGAGCGAATGTCTGTCGGAATTGATGACAGTTCATTATTTATATGTTACTATCTGGCATTCACATTTACATTATTATATGTTGTTTCCATGCCTAATGGTTGATCATATGCCTCATTTACGGGCTTTCGGAGGACAAGAACATGCAATCTGACTTTGTACACTCTTATTTAACGTGACAACCCATGTACATATGTTTCTGGGGCAAATATAACTCTCGCGTTGTCATGCATTATATGTGTCATAACGGGTTACTGATGTGTCTGATGGCAACCTAATTCTAAAGCACAGAAGTTCGGTACATTTTATTAAGCTTTCATGGAGACGGAAGGTGGGGCAAAAAAGGTGGGATATTCAGCATGGAGTGTTCAGTTAGTAGACAAGGTAAACTATTACGAAAACAACCGGGTTGCGCAAGTGGACTTTCATTTTGCCCGTACTGGCCCAAACGGTGTCCACGCTGTTTCCACAGAGGCATATTACTAAGATACGAATGTTTTACAAGAACAAGAGCAAGTTTTACTAAACGTGGATCACTTGTATGAATATTCACTAATATTGTTCTATATGGGTTCTCATAAAAAACCACGATTCGGTTTCAAATCTTGATGAACTACTGTCGCAAAACAAAAAATTTTTCATCAACTCACCGATTCCATGAATGCTTGATATAATTTTGTCACCTTTTGTATTGCCAAATCTCCACTTCGACATCGTTCAAGGAAATCTTCTAATCGGTCCTAATCATACATAATGATTGCACATGCCATTTTTTTTAAAAACACACTTGCCTGTTCTAATTGCCTTTGTTGCTGCCAAGGGCCAACAAGCGTTCTAGACGAATACCGAGACATCACATCTATGTGACACTATTGATCAAAAATGTTTGTTCGAAAATAATCGATATCTTCAGATATCATCCCAGAAAAAGATAAACCACACAACACTTAACTCCATTCTCTTGAGACAGCGAGCTGTAATAGTTGGTTTGAATATTTGTGCGCCTACTGAAGATTGCTGTTATACATCTACCCGGACGCTTATTAATATGGTGAGGACAGAATGATCTAAAAAGCTTTTTTTCCTTCAATGAACTTGGGTAAGACAGTGAGAAGTGTCGAATCGTGTGATGTTCTCCGAGGTAGCCACTTATCTTTAACGTATTCTCCAGATTTGGGATTTACACAGGTGATCAAGATGGGACACAATGCATCTGTGTGAGGTAGATACACGATTCGACTATGTGTCTTGCATTATATGATGCACACTTGATTCAGTGTATCAGAAATCTAGGTTTCTAAAAATATGAGGTCGTGTCACGCATATTAAGTGCCTTTTATATATGAGGCAAAGTGTTCGAAGCAACCATGGGTAGAGGCTGTACAAATGTTTGGGGTATCAAATTTAGAGAGATTCATTCGTCAATGGATGGATGGATATCTGAACCCGCTGTTAGAACACGATACGGTATTGTGATAGTTTGGCGAAAAAGCGGCACCAAGAACAGAGAAATGCGGGTGTGTATTGAACTACTTCTCGAGAACCGTATTTATCTTTCTGTAATACTCCAGTGAGTTAGAAAATATGAAGACCTTCTATGCTCCATTGAGCAAAGTGGGTAGGTGTCGCCTGCGTGGATGGGGTCCTCGTGATCACTCAAACCGCTGGTTAAAGACGCTATCCGAGATGGCGATGTGTCGCAGTCAATGGCGTACCTGTATCCATACCATTTCCGCTTATTCCTCTTAGTCCTCTCTCAATAATTTTCAACCTTCTTAGTAACGTTTTCTTCCAAGATATTCCACGTCACTGTTGAGGTGAACGGCGGCCCGAGCCACAGTACCTTTTGGTCAGGCTCATGGCTGTTATGATGATGAAGATGATGAGTGAGTCAATCACAGGTGACAGCACACACATTGTCCATTGTTCGCAATCGAAACACAGTAAGGTATACCTCACAAAACAGAAATGTCATAAGTCAATGAGAAAGGTGTATTGGCACAACACAGATACCGAAGGAGCTTCAGTTCACATTGTGTCCTTGTTCATATATATACCGGGTCCCACGGTCCGGAATAGCCCACCAATCAGAAGTGGCCCCACGCTCTCTGCCAGCCAACCTCCTCAGCCCGTTGCACGGACGAGGCCAACCCGCGTGTTCGAGGGCCTGAAAGGAAGCGGAAGGGAGTATGTATGACAAAACAAAATAGCGGCACACTACACGCTACTACATTTCTACAATTTGACTCTGGCACCTATCTTGTATGGGTCACAAATAGGCACATCAGAAACGAACGTTGCACCGTCCTCAACTGTAAAGATGTCGGGTTTAAGAAATAGGTTAATCGTGAGGACACGGAGCAGTGAGATCGTTGAGAGGTTCTTGTTTCACAATTTACGAACTACCAACTCGGACACAATGTTCTATCGTTGGGAACTGTCAAAATGCGTTGGTGGATATGGATGCAATAAGTGAGACAACTGCTGACATCAGCGTGAGGGCGAGAAGATGAAACGGCTGAGATGAGAGATTGCGTAAAGCCTGTTGTAGAACCGCATTCCTTGGTGACATATGTTTTTGGACGCGAGGCCCATTCAGGGGTGCACGAAATTGGAGGTGCGGCATCCCGAGGCCGGCGGGACTAACGTCGGAGCATAAAACGTTGAATATGTCTTTCAGCTGCTGCAGTCATTTGTTAATGTTAATCCTCACCGCTTGATCCAATGACTCAAGTATCTTTTGTAGCCGGTAGTGAGACGCACCGGAAGGATGAATCTCGGTAGTAGGTGGGTCCGTAAGTTGTAGATTTCTTGCTGGGGGTTCGTTTAACACTTCTGGCAGATCAATCGCTGCAGCTGTCAAGTTACCTATCCAGTTGTAAGGTTTATTTAAGTCCTTGGATGTCGCAGAGAAAAAGATACCAGGGTGACTCGACTTATTTCAAAGTGTCAGTCATCTAGACCACCGGCATAACTTTTTCGCCTGTATTTTTGGATGTACTGAGTCCTCGAACGGGTCATGATCAATCTGATTTTGAGTAAAGTATCCTGCAGATGTTCCAACCTGATTGTCATTGTGTTTCTCGAGGGAGCCGGCAGTCTGGTATCATTCGCATACGCTAGATTGCTCCATCGGCCGCCGAGTGTGTCTAGGGCAAATTAGAAATCAAGAGGATGAGAGATGTTCATCTAACGTCATTTTGTACAGTACGGACCACAAGGTCCCCTTGCTTGGCACCTCTTCGTGGGAAAAGTTCACAACTCTGAAAAAAAGATTTACTACATTTGTATTCTGAACGTAGGTAGATGCTTGGAATGGTGGGTTAACCATGAGCACCACCTACTCTCATTATGGGATATACTGCAGGAGGCTTTGAATACATCAGTGTTTGCAAGTGAAAAACCTTGGTTTTCTGTGTCAGAATGTCAAACCAAATTGTGAAGGATGGTTACCGTCTCAACCGTTCCATTTTGCTGTACGAATCCAGACTGCTACTGGCTGGGGAGGTGGGTGATGAGATCTAATGACTGGAAAGGATCTCGTTAAAGCGCCTTGTGACCAACAAACAAATAAAAACCTGACGGAAGTTAGATGGTGTCAGTGAGGTAGAGATCCTAGGTACAAATGTTATGCGAGCAGCGTTTAGCTGAGGAGGAGTTTGTTCAGTAATCAATGGCAAATGAAAAAACGCTATCAGTGATTTTGAACGGAAGTGAGTTACGTCGGCTGGCCATAAGTTGTCCGGTCCGGCAGTTGGTCCTTCCAAAGAACGGATCGCCGCGATGACTTCACCTACGTAGATAAGACAGATGAGGTTACAATGGCATCGGGTCACTGTTCGTGAATGACGTTTGACATTCATTTCCGAGCCGTCATGGTCCGTACTCAGGTAGTCCGTGAATCTACGGAGTTCTTGTTCATTGTCAGCAAAGTTGTTCTTCCATTGGCCGTTAAGTATTATTGCTGCTACGTCCCCCTTCCTGCATCCATACTGATTTTGTGTGTCCATTTCAGACTCGACGTAGGCGCCAGCTGTTTTCGATCCTGTTGCTACCATGGCACCGTCTTCTTGATGGTGCCTATGCGGCGGGAAATTACCTTTCGCAGATTTAATTGATGACTTCTCGTACTGTTGAAATGATTCAGTCGTTATTCAATGATGTTGCCAGAAGCACGAACAATGTTTGAAGTGCCTCATTTTCGAAGCATCCCTACAGCTGATCTAATGCTGTTCTATTGACTATAACCTAAACATGTCCGTTGTTTAAACTAATCATCCCGACCAATCTGTCAATCGTTGAAGTCCGGAACCATATTCATTTGAGTATGTAGCAGGGAACAACCGGAAGTTATTATCGCTAACGTCAAGGGGGAACGACAACCGCTACTGCCTCAGTAAACGATAACGACAGGTACAAGGTATACTGATGTCCAGGGGGAAGAATTCCACAGTTTGCCTCCTGGCTTCCAGTTTACGAACCGTTACTTTCGTATGTAATTCATTGGACACTACTGATGGTTGACTGAATGGATTAGTCTCTGTTTGGGACATGTTAATTCGATGGTCTAGTAGGTTTGGCGCAATGAGGCAAATAGGTCTGAGATTCAGTCGAAAATTACTCACCATGAATGACATTCGAACGGGACGACAATTTCGGGTGGGTAACTCGGCTTCGTTTGAAAAGTTGTCGAATAGTGGAATTGGATGCCTAATGGGATTTCGGGGCCCGAATTCCTTCGGCTAATCACCAGAGGCATAGGTCGCAGGATCGTGGCTCGTGACAGAGGTGTCCAAATGCACAATGGGATTCAGGTGCCTCGGTTGTGTCGATCAGGTAGGTGGAACTGACCCAGAATACGGAGCTGCTAGACAGAAGATGACCTCTGGAAAGTCATGTGCCTGAATCGGGACAGGGTTAGCAGGCAGGTATTTGGTATTGATTGTCAAACTAGTTTCTCTGTTCAATCCTTAAATTCGCAGAGACTTAGATGGTTAGGCCATGTATTAAGGTTGACAGGCAGTCGTCTGCCACAGCCAGCACTCTTTGTCAACACTGCGACCGACTGGCGTAAGGTACGAAGTGGAGAGATGATGGTCTGGCGTAGACAACTGAGGTTGTCCATGAAGGGGTTGGCCACCGAAGGTTGGGTTTGTGGCCTGAACTGTGAACCGCGCGACTCACAGAGTCGGTGGCTGAAGATGTTGGGTGAGATGACGACTAATCGAGCTCAGTAGCGTGAATGTTATCGTCGTTTGGCCGACTTCTCTGTGAAGTGAGTGCACTTAGTGACACGGAGCAGTGAAAGCGGTAAGCTGTCTTGCTGATGAGGCCTTAATTTCACTTACAGTTCGGTTGTTTGTTTACAAGGTGTAGGAATTTCGATGCTGAATGCTTAAATATAGACGAAGTTATTTTTAGCAGTTGGGCCCCTTCCCCTCCTCTTCTTTTTCATTCTCCTTTTCTGTACAGGGCTTTCTGTTTTCTTCATGGTGGTTTGGCAGTTACACATCAGTGAGAACCACTGATGTATTGTTGTCTATGACGATGATGATGGATCGGGACGTTTATGTGAGGTGTGCTTTGAAGGTCAGCTTACAGAAATCAACTAGAGTGATTGTTGATGCGTCGTGTCGACTGTGGATGACACCAATGCAACTTCTGAGATTAGAAGAAGACGAAGAACTGCAAGGCAAGAACATACATACTGATGTGACGTGTTTGTACATATTACCGTCAGAGTGATGGATGTGCCATCCTGTTGTCCGTGGTAGACACGGAGATTGCCACTGCAGCAAATGCAGCCGTCTTGTGATGTTTTATCATACACTCAGGAATGACTTAACACAGTTGTTTCAGTATAGACCTAAAATTGTAGAGGTTATCTGCATCCTCCAACGGTGCCAACAACACCGGATAGGAAGGCAGTAAGAGCACTGATATCGATTACATTTCCCCGGATGCTTTCACAGTTCATGTTATAATAAACAGTGCTGGCAGGTAGATGCATCGTGTCACCATAAGCACCGCAATCCGAATGCTTCGTGTAGCAGTGCTAGGTGACTTGTCGAATTTCGGGTGTGTGTTGATAAATGTTTACGTTGACCTAAACGCGTTGTGAACTCTCAATAACGTTGAGGATAGGTCTGACACGCCAGCTGATTCAAATAGGTAGTTTGATTGGTAGGGGCCGACACCCCGTTAGGAATTGTCAAACAGCCGGCGAGACTGTTATCCGGAGATTCCTGTTTGGGAGCCAGGAATGCTCCTGTAGACACTACATAGACACTACACAGTGGCTACGGTACATGAGACTAACTAGAAGACTAACCACTTAATAACTTGGCAAGTGTCGCTGGCGTTGAAAAATGCTAGAATCGAGTGACAAGTGCTTTCAGAATAATAACTTAGTGTGAATTATGTATACAAAAATGGCGTCTAGAGTTTAGTTGGCAGTGAATTGATTAGTTATGAGGTTATAACGTGGTACGTAGAGTGAAATCGTATGGATGGGTCGATCGACAGGATCCCAACACATTTCTCGTAGAAGTTGGTACAGTGAATAATAAAAAGTAGTAAAATATGTTGCCAATTAATGTCACTAAATTATTCGGGCGATTCGTAGGCACTGTAGTAAAAAAAAGTAACAAGAAATTATATCTTTGTATAAAAGAGTCTCTGGATTCAGAACAATTTTCATGCAAACAACATGATTTACACGTTTTTGGGTTGACCATAGAAAGCACAGTATCGTGAGATTTGTTTCATATGTGATAAATTCATGTATGAACTTAGACACAAACTTGAAGAACAGTGGAAATAAGTTCAAACGTGTGTGATTTTCGGAAAATCCAAATGTAAAAAATGAGCGATATCAACTAAGAGCTTACCAAATAAGGTTTCACATGATGCAAAATTAATCGTTCAATGTGGTCCAGAAGCTGACAGAACCACTGTCCCGTTAATTCATGAAACTATGTGGCAAATCGTAATTCAACGGAATACCCTTGAAAAGATCTTCCATTCGGTTTATAGGCTGTTATTTAACGATGAGATTAGACGAAGTTAGTGTGTTTCAATCAAACTTTTACGAGGGCGTAGAACGGATAATCGCACATTTCATACAATCTGATCGCAGACCTATAGCTAATTTCATAAATCGGGACAAAATCCCACCGGGCGGAAGTCAGCTTAAGGGATTAGACAAACCGATAAGGAAACGAAACACCATGAGTGTTTTTGAACACACAGGATTGTGACGTTTCATAGGCAAAGCCTCAGCAACCGGAGGATGTGGTTGTGGTTGTCTCTACAAATCGCAGAGAGTGTCTCAAAACTTTGACTTTCTGTTCTGTTTATATTCTGTGTTTCACTATTGATGATGTTCACCTATATCCGCCAGACTTTATACAGGGGTCTGGTGTTCATATTTGTGCACCCAGTCAACTGGAAAAATTGTTCTTGGTACGAACAGCTAGTCATCGATTTCACTTCCTATGTAGCTTGTACTGAAGCTGTACAAATAATGCAGTGTCACAGAAGTAGACTGTTCGTCTAGAAGCTTAGACTCAGTTATATGTCCATGTCTGAGGAAACATGTCTCCGGAAAACAATGTGATTCTCGTCTTAGAATTTGCCGTTTAGTCGAAATAAACTTTTCGAAATAAACTTGATAGGCGTGGCCCATTGTATACGTCGTTAATCGAGTCAATGTGATGAGAGCAGTGAGCAAGTGGTCACGGGTTTTTAGTACACTTCCTCAGCTCACTACGTTTTAAGTATTGTGTCAAGGCTCTTCGATCTGATGACATCACAACACACCCTAGTTTGTAGATAAAGAAAAGTAGTTTTGGAACGTAACTTTCAGCAAAGCTTTTATGGCTAAGCTCAGAATTGCAGCAACAAGACGACTACGTCCCACAAACAAGTGGCCATGTAACAAGTAAGAGTGAAGTGGCATCTTCAAGACACCTTCCTTGCGGTTGTTATCATCCCGTTTCAGTAACTACGCTTATTTCAGCAATACTTCACTCAAACTGCGTCAACGTATATATCAATGGACGTGATTAGCATGCATCTCTGCTAACGTGTGGGTTTCGATGATTCCTAGCCACAGATGAAGTAGCTAAGCAACAATTAGCTGTCGTCATTTCCCTGTGCCATTACATCACCTATCTTCCTCGTCAGTCGGCTGAAGCACATGTTAGAAGACAGTTGGTATTGCCAGGAACCACGTCGTCAGCGAGTGACATGTGACGGTAACATGAGTGCAAAGATGACCGTGAGAACTATCAACGGGAGAAGCGCTAAGCTTAGGTCAGATTAACCGAACCACCTAAAAATTTGCATCCTTAGATACTGACCTACGTCATCTAATATTCGTGTTCTAGCCTGATACCTATGACTAATCGTATACGTTGATGGTGGAATAGCTGAAAGCGGGCGATGTCCGTCGCTATAAATGCACGCGTTTAGCAATCATGTAGCTGCACTGCTCCTCATATGCGAGATTTTAATCCCTAGTATGATGCGTTTACGTCGGCAGAGATTACTTAGATTGGCGAAAACTGTCATAGCCGTAGAGTTACGAACTGCCGTTTCCTTACTTATGTCTCTGTCGTTGATGATACAACCTCTAAAATACCCAAACCGGTTAGCGGCTTCCATAAGTCCATTGTTAAACATTAAATGTGTTCAACCAAATTTGTAAAAACACTTCGGACTTTGAAGCTGAGAACGTAAATCGAGGCACTTGGTAGAGAGTTAACTATTGCCCAGTGTTGTCTGTCTAGCTTTGGTGAGTTTATGTTCAACCAGCTCTCACAGTTAGATACTCAGTAGTCCACACTGATTTTTAAAATAACCTATGTCTACCGGAGTATGCTCATCACCTCCTCGAAAACGATCACATTACAGTTGCGGATCTTAACATAAGAGTACCTATCTCATTTTTTGTACATCGCTATACTCGTAAAGTCTAGACTTCGCAAACATTTCCTTCTTAGCCATTGTCTTTTCTCTAAGGATGGACCACTAGAATATGTTACACCAGATGCTGATGACAGTTTAACCAGGTTGCAAGCTAACGAGCTATTAGATTTACCACGATTCTATTTCATCCAATCAGTGGCATCTACTCTCAGCATCTAATTGTCAGCCATATCAAAAGTTAAAGGTCAGAAGTCAGGTGATTCTTGCAACAAACAACTTTTATCAAAACCGATTAAGACGAAGAGTCAGTTAACAAGAAGCTTGCTGTGCCGATACGTATCAGGTAGCCAGCAAATTAAACGTGAAACAGAGATTCCATCGATGGTGACGGGAGCCTGCAATAATCAAAATTACAAGGTAGTGGAATGTAGAACATTTACGAGGGAAATATACCAAAAAGTCAGATTAAGGACCGTCAAAAACTGACCTCACTGCATACCCCAACCTGTTTATCTCAATCAGTTGCTATTCCGGATGGTTTCTCGTTCTTCTAATTTCCTGATATGCAGTGCTACATCAGTTTTTATCGGTGAAGAATGTGTTCGGACCCGGTGTGTTTGAACTTACAGTTTCGGGTGTCAACGGAAATCAATAAGCCACTAATCGTTTTTAACTTGAGACAGGTAGAAGGAAATCAAAATGGATTCACTTGATTTTAGTTCCACAAAAATCGATAGACCGTTGTTGAAAGGGGACATTATAAACCATTCATAGTAAACGACTGTTATGCGTGTGTTGGGACATTTTAAAGTCTCTCAGAAATCAATTAATCATTCAATAGACACGCGGCACGCACGCAGCCAGCCAGGGTACGATAATCTTCCATAAACTTGACAACCGGTAAAAGTGGGGGCCAACTGAGATGGGTTAATTTCTATTAGGGGTGATCGGTCACATTCTTGTCCCTATATCATAGCTTCCATTATCACAAAGTTGAACGTAAACATGCTAAGCATAAGTGACCAGATTGAATGGCTCACAAAATATGCTGACCAATCAGTACTCGATACTGGCCAGGCCCAGTGGCAACCACCAACATAATCACTATCGTTTCTCTGTTAAAGGGAAGTATATTTCCAATGGATTGGGACTGATTTGTACTTCTCTTACATCCGTTGCTCTAAGTCCTTGTACGTGTTAGTAAGGTATGCGACACCCAAGTTCAAGTTTTAGTACAACCAAAAGGAAATTTTTGGCAAGTGAACTGTAGCGAGCGTAAAACTATCTTGGTAGCCCATCACAAGAAAGCCGTTTGTCGTTGATAACATTCTTCTTCCAGTCTTCTGTGTTTATTTTTGATTACATACGTGAGTTTCATGCTGCGTTTATTTTACACTTGAGTTTGGTTTGCCGGTGTGAATCTAACCTGCAGTGATTCTGTCTTCTGGTCAATTTCACTTGTTAATCGATTATGTTTGAAACTCGAATCTTTTGTTGGTCTGCTTATTACTAGTTACCTCTCCCCTATTTGATTGTTCATTTCGTTTTATTACGTACAAAGTTTCAATATTCAATCAAAGGTCACACCTAGCCCTAATCGTTGGTCAAACAAACCCCCATATTCTGCCTGTACAGGCTCATTTAGTTATCCAGCTGTTCATTGGTTCGGGGACGTAATTGTCGTGAGAGAACACAATGTACGCAACAATCCTGGCGTTCATCAAACCTGTACCAGCTGGTCGGACTTTGCGGCAGATGGCCCGCGATAATGGAAATTATTGTGAATGGTTGGAAACCTGTATGGCGCCTATTTAAAAACTGAATAATGATGACCGTTTGTGAATAACAGAATGGCACTGAATTTTCGTTGAACCTACAGGTTACATACAGTATACAAAAACAACTCATCTCACTCGTTGTTGCTATTCTCACAAAGCGCACATGCAAGAGTACATCGCTAGTCAAGCATTCTCAAAGAAATAGTCCATCATTTGTATTTTTGTACCATTAAAACGTCGTGGAACATCACTTAGTTGAGGAAATAATCAGTCCTGTCTTCGGTTGAAATATCCTCGAATTCCAATCTGAGTCTATGAACCTTCTGCTGAAAAATTCCTCCGGAATATCAGTACGAAGTATTTCCAGAAGGAGAATAAAGTCCGATAGGTTGCGTCACAATCATGCTTACATCAATTATGTGAACTCCTCTGCCAATGTACTCAAACTCGTACCAGAAGTAGCTGACAAACAGATTCTGAGTATCAGTGTTCAACAAATGTTTTTACTGACACGATCTCAGTCATGTTTTTTACTTGGCTGGCAGTGATGGACTTTCAGTCTGAACTCAACATCCTGCTTATGGACACCGATCGTCGGCACACTCCCCAGTAGAATTGTCGCTTCACTCCAATTGCATCTTTTCATCTCTGTTATCCCCGTCCACTCCTATTTGTTAGCGCTCCCTCAAGGCTTTTGGTGCGTGTTACCGTTTTCCCACAGAACACTATTTTAGAATGTATATGTTTACCTCTTTTCGTTGTTCTATCTATGTCCTCATCGTGTAAGTTATGCTTTCGACCTTTAATCACCACTCCTTGTGCTCATTGTAACGGTTCACTACGATGACTTGAACCCACATGGTGTGTCCTAATTTAAAAGTTCCCAATTCCTGAAATCATGGCACACTTCTAATCGAAGTCTGTATCATTAATGAGTTTATTGAACATTCGGTACATCGGAATGTAACTCGACCACCTTTTGAAGCGTTCGTTGTATCATACTGCAGCCGATCGTCTCACTTGGCACGAATGTAGTTTTTAATGTTGTAGGTTAGTACTTTTCTTGTACTTTTTTTTGTAAATCGCAAATCTCTTAGTAGAATTATTCACAGCTTCAGCCTTGCTGTCTGGTAGCCTAGGAAGCGGGTGATTTGTTCGATGCTTACACTTCCGTCTTTCTCAATACATCTGGCATGCCATAACGCGCAAACTGAACAGGTAATTACCACTGTGTGTCACAAATGTACTAAAATGGAACATTTGACTCGGTCATACCGTTCAGTCAAATCCGCCGAAAAGCCGCTAAACTGCTTTCGCGACCTCCCCTTGAGAATCGTTATATCCATAAAGCTGTCCAAAGGAAAGGGAATATGAACTGTATTCATTGTGGATTATTAGTTTTCATCCACCGCCCCACACCCTACTATGAAGGGCTGGACACTAAAGAGCAGCTTGTAAATGGGGGACTGGACACAGGAGCCTCCGTGAAGGTCATCAGGGCAAACACCATCAAAAACCTGTCACAGATAGTGCCGTGCAACTTCTTGCTTATCTGTACTGGTAAATAAACCCGGGTAGTTGACAAGTGTATGATACAACTACAGTACGCCGGAAGATCACTTAAACCCTTCCCCCCCCCAAGCGTACATGGTATCAGACAACCGATCAAACCCATTGAGAAGAGATTAAATTCACAAGTTTCCTGGTGTTTTAGACGTTGTGGAAACAGCGTCCTGCAAACTGGGTAATTGTTTCCCTGGAATCTTCTAGGACAAACTAGAGGTTTTGAAGGATTTCCAAGCCGCCATGTGGTTAATCTAGAAATGAGGGGAAGGAGAAATAAAAATTTGGTGTTGTGCACGAAAACTAGTGAAAAACGCTTCAGAGAACAACGCACCAAGAGAGCTAAAGAAAAGAAGAGGTAGAAACCTTCTATGATCCTGATTTTGAAAAGGAGAGCTGATGACTTACTAAAGGATGGCCATCGTTAGCAGACAAGAAGGAGAAACACACATAACTGACATAACTTGCATGCGCCTAACGTACACACTATCTCGTTATTGACGGTGTACCTTGGGTACGTTGACCACCCAGCACAGACCGCACTGGAGCCCGCATTCTTCACAAAGATTCTGACAATCAGGATACAGCTCAACTGATTTGAAACGCCCGTGCAACAACTTTTTCAGAAACCATTAGTCCCCATACTACCGACTTGTCCTAACCAACGAAGTTGACTGAGAATCAGTATGGCTTCAACCCCATCCGTATCCGCTCGTTGAAGCGCCCAGTGTTCGGAACCATTTCCAACCACTGAATACCCAAGATGTGCCTTAGACGTTGCAGATGGAAAAAGTTCCAACACCTCAAATTCCGTTGACTCAATGCACAAGTTTCACCGCCGTACAACAACGTAGACAACACCATTGAGCGATAGATAGGCGGCTTGGTTTTCATCAACAGGTTGCAATTCCACCAAACCCGTCCTTCAACATGTTCGAAAGCAGCACTAGTCTTCATCACCCGGATTCGCAACTTGCGGCCCACGGACCACAAAGCTGCTCAGCCGTCTACAATGTCTCCACTGAGGTGGATTCCAATCGTAGGCATATCATCTCCGTCCAGAGTAGGCTGAACACAAGAAAA
>JTDE01000841.1:78032-110992 GCA_014338405.1 Paragonimus skrjabini miyazakii
CACGCGCGCGCGTGACCACCACTTTTGCCCTCAGCTAATCGGAATACGCTACAGCTGCATGCGCTCCGATCTGATCAAGACAAAACACGCATGACGCGTTTGGATTCGAATTGAATCGGAAAACAAAGACACGCGAACAGGACCGGACACCGGATCGACCAGTGATAATGTATTAGCCCTGCAAACCATATCCACAATATTGATTTCATCCTTTCATTGTCCATCCTTCAGATATCGTCAGTTGTTAATGGTTGAGTTGGTTAAGAGTTCAACTGCTCACGGACACACCAGGTCCCGTCCAACCTGTGCTTTAGTAGACTGAGTGGATGGTCCAAAAGTAATCGCAAACGAGTCATAAAACTCTGTGGTGCAGGCGTCAATTCACTTTGTTTTATCCACCAGTCACCACTGGTCCCGCAACTTCTCTTGACAATTTGAAACGGAGCACCTGTCGACTCAATGGATGCTGCTGCTGTGATCTGTTTCTTGAAGTGTTGTCACATACCGTCAGGAGTAATGAATACGAGAGCACCTTTCGGACAGGCGATAACTACATGCTGAAATAATGTCCTCGTTCTTGAGTTCTGCAATCGTTTAACATCCAGTTTTCGCTGCTGTCCAGATGATCCACAATAAACAGGCTCGCAAACATGGATAAAAAATTTGGTACTGACTAGCCTATGATCCGTACCATATGCAACAACACGCACCACTCGCGTGATACGCACTTCGCGAATGTCGCGCTGTCGCACGATCACCTAATTAAGCCAAAAGCGACGACTGCTTCGTGGGTGAGTCCATGTGGTAATATCGTTTGCATCCATCTAGAATTGGGGTGTCTGTGATAGCCAACTCGTGAATAGCACACAGGCGGAGCAGACGATCACCGTTCTCGTTGTCTGAACTACTATTGCCGTGCAGTTCGAGGACTCCTGGTCAGGCTGCTGATTAGCGCCCAACTCGCGCGTCGAGGTCACCCAAAATAAACAGTCGGTCACTCACCAGTGCCGAGCAGATTGTCGTAGGCGGCTGATCATAGAAGTTGTTCTTCGTATATTCGGTGTGACACATAGTTAGACTATGAATACTAAGAACCGTAGCTGACTTATGTCGACCGAGTTGCAGGCTCATGGACATGATTCGAGAGCTGATACCATGCGATTTCTTTATCATCTAACATTCGGTGCGGTCGGTGACTGTGATACAGACACTGCGCTCCTTAGCACTTCCCACTGGTCAACCTGTCCAGTAGAGAGTGTACTCAGCACTTACCTCTTAGAGCTTGCCATGATCTGTACTCCTTGTCTCACTCAAGACCGCAGCATCGCTGTCTTAACCTCTTAGTTCTAGGACGATGAGCGTGGTGTGACGTTCCGGCCGGCCGGTGCTGCATCGATTCTGTGACGCACGCACATTCCATGTGCAGATAGACATCCTGCGTCCAAGAGCATATCTCAAATAGACATGTTGAACCGCAGCCTGAGTCTTTGACCGAGAAGCTTGCCCTGTGGGACAAAAAGGGGCAAGCTTTTCTTGAAGTCCCCCATCGGGAACCTCTGATTCGACAACCTGGCCTGCGAAGGGACAGGAATTGGGCATCTCTTGTGGGATCCCACTCGGTGCCAACGATTCAGAAGTCTGACTCATTCGGCAGTGAGGGGCTGATCCAGCCCGAGGTCGCAATAAATAAGCCCATGACAACTCACTCCGATTATTGTTGCGTGCAGTCAGTGTATTGTAAATTACATCGAACTTCCGATAATAAGTACCGGTTTTTCGACCTTATAAGTTAATAATACACTGGTGTTCACAATAGACCGTTGAGTGATCGAAGTGCTTTTTGCTTGGGGGTACATTTCCTAACCCCTACCTTCTGCACACAGAAGACAACAGTGATGCAACTCTAAATATAGTTCTGTTGTATACTCATAAATTCGTACATCACTGCCTAATAGATCCCCATGTATGAAGTGGTGCGACATAAAGATGTATGCGCTTAGTTGCTTTTTGTTTGGCTCCTTCCTTTTGGTCTGGAGGGACTGAAGTCTTTGTCAGCATAGCCCTCAGGCGTAAAACATCACGCTGACCTGACCACCACGCCAATGCCTCAGACTACACACGCACATGCACACGCCCTAATCCACATAGTCTGTCAACGCCAGTTTGTTGTTCTGATTGTTGAGGTTTTAGGAGCTGGTGAGCAAACAACGCAGTGCTCATCAAAAAACCGTTTTTGTTGTGCAAACAATCATCAACTGTGATGACATCTGTGCATTTGTTTGTTTCACGTGATCATGTGCTGTTTGCTCGCCACCATCGTACATGTGATTGACCTTGTTACTTTCGGTTTTTTATTTTCATTGATGCCGAACTTTTTCCTACGGTTCACAATATTGAACCTCGTGACATGCGATATCCATAATCGCTTACCATTCTTCTGTAACTGACATTGTGCCGAGTCGTATCTCTGAGGCGGTAAACTGTGTAATGTGTAACTATCAGCTTCGTCCGATGCGGTCGAATACTCTAGATTTGCAACTGGATCACCCACCTAATAGGGGTTAGAAACTAAACAACTGGAGCCAATAATGATACAAAGCAGGATGAACAGCACAATCAATAAGTACCGTGTATCAAGTAAGATACTATAAACAAAACACCATCTGGTGCGCGCTTTCCGGATCCCACCAAGCAATTTGTTTGATTAACTATTTCTTAGGCTGAACGCTTTAGCGTCTAAATTAATTTACATTTTCAACCGGAGATGAGTTTTTCCCGTACAGGTGACTTTCATTAATGTGCGTGTGCTTGTGTCGATAGCTATACAACAGTGAACCTGGGGAACAAACTGCTGTGGCAGATGGATGAAATATGAAACGGTAGATTATCGAAAAACATGATTGTTGAAATGCTAAAACTGAGTACAGAGAGTCCATGAAAATTAATGGAACGCTTTCAATGGATTGGTTTTTATAGGCATTCTCCGAGAAGTTGTCGCCTAGTAGCGAAGACCAACGAGTGTTGAGATGGACAAACTTTGTCCTTTTACATGTGAACTTTTGCTATACAATTTCTGTTAGCTCTCTCGTCATTTGAACATTTGACGTAACCATGGCTACGCGGAACTGACAATGGAGTACCACGTATGTATCACCTAATAATGTCGGATTACCGTGGTAAGACGGTCGTAGGTTGGATAAGATGTTACACGATGGATTGGTGGGGGTGCACCCTGGTAGGTGCAACACTGCTAACAGTGAAGAGGTGTAACGCCATGAAATATTTCCTGGAGTATTTCCATGGAAGTTTGGCGTTTTTAACAAGTTTGTGTACTAGACTGGGACCTCATTGAGTACATGTGGGACTGGTTAAGACCTAAACGTAAACCAACCAGTATTTCAACGTGTTTTAGCAAACTTGAAAATTTACATCGTAACAAACTGTTGGTCCTTATACCAACCACTTGATCAAAATACTTCACAGAAAGTTATGGAGATGGTTGATCTAAGTAGCGATATGCGAAGTATTGTATAATGTAATAACATACCTATTATTTATAAATATGATGATTGCTCTCCACTTTTAGAACATGCCTGAAAAGTGGAAATGTCCGCATTTATGAACCGTGAGAACAAGAGCACAAATTGGGACTGTGGTCTTACGTATACATTGTCTATACCCAGACTTGTTGTATTTCTGTGTGCACTGACCGAATATATGCTCATCCAGAGTTGAGAAAACTGTGTTGTTTACCACATAATCTTTTCGGTAAATATCGGCAAATCCTTCAATCGTTTCAATTTGAACATCACCCACAATTGATCGAAGCTGTCGCATTCCCATAGACTATCCAGTCGGCCCCTTTCGAAAAGAAGCACTAGACTCGAGTTTCGCTCTCATTAGAGCTCGTCAGTAGTGCATATCATCGCCACTGCCGGAGATTGAATCTATCAGGTTTAATGAGATCGGAGATTTCGACCTGTCTAGGAAGTCCTAATCGCGGGGTTATAGGTTGGAGTTAACAGGACAGTAACTGTGTCTTCACTTCGAGACAATCGAGCAACCTGATCATTACTCACAAGCGAAAGTGGTTGAGCGTTCACATATGATAATTCGGTCGTGCCTAACGTGAGGTCAATGGCGCAGTGGTAAACACGGTTGCCTCATGAACAGCGTGTCCGTGGTTCAAGTCTCGGCAGTGGCGATGAAATGCACTACTGACGAGCTCTAATGAGAGCGAAACTCGAGTCTAGTGCTTCTTTTCGAAAGGGGCCGACTGGATAGTCTATGGGAATGCGACAGCTTCGATCAATTGTGGGTGATGTTCAAATTGAAATCCTTCAATCACTTGTTTTATCCCGGCCGTGTGTGCGTAAACCCCATCTGCTTCCGTGAAAACACACTTTCACCCAGATCGGTGTGTGGACACGATTACAGCTGCTTATTTCAGACTGCTAGGTCGCTAGGTCTTAAGTCCACAAGCATCTTCGCGATCACCTTGATCCAATGATTCCCGTGATTACAGATGCATTTGTGCCGGAGATTCGTCCTTTGAAAGAACACGACGATAGGCGAGGAAAGAACACATCGCGGAGCTTGTAGTGAGCATGGAAATGGACCAGTATAGTGAACGCCAAAGCTGAATCAGCTGGGCCCCGCCCACTATGAAAAGTTATGCCAAGCCCAATCAGTCCGACTGTATGGGTTTAGAAGTCACACACTAGCCACCAGACTGCCGCCTATAACCTGATTCACCACTCGCAAACAAGGCACGATGTGGCAGGCGGCGACTAAGTATTCGTACGGGATGACAGTCAACAAAGCCTATGGATCAGGTCATTATGCTCAGCGGTCGATAGACACGTCAACGAACCTCGTCGTTACTAACACGGTGTTCTCATCACACGCCGCCCACGCTCCAGAGACACCGATGTTCAAAACCAGATACTCTGTGAACATACTCATCGCAAATGGACCAGGATTCTCAGCCGCATAGTAGGACCGTCCTTGCGATTCTATTGTACACTCGACCTGTTTCAGAAAAACTTGAATCATGCCGACGCCACAGATGGCGTTAGGTAGCGAACGCGATCCAATCCTTCACTAAATGATCTGTGATCTCATCAGACATTCCACCAGCGTTGATACTGTTCCAAAGGCACATAAACTTCGCCAACAGGTCACCACCAAAACTGGGAGCAGGCGCAAGTCTAGCTAATCTTGCAACAGCACTTTGCACTTAGTAGTGCAAAAACCATACCAAACTGGCGAACTGCAGCCTCTAGTTTGCTCAAGATACTCTCAGAACCCTGTGAGCTCTCAAAGATTATAGCAATGTCGTCTGTATACTCCATGTCTCGAAGTCGAATTTTTGGAAGCAGTTCTACACTATTAGGGTTGTAGTCTGTCAGGTCGCATTCTAGAATCTCGTCTACTGCAAAACTGAATAGGAAACGGAAGGCCGGACAATCTTGTTTCAATACATTTGAAATGCTGAAGGTCGTTGATAGACCGCCATAATCTCAAACCCGACCAGAGGTTAAACAAAAAATGGCCCTCTGCATGTTAGTATGTCCTCAGCCACAGCCATGCTCGATAGACAGCCTGAGTGCAACTCTGCCAACCGAATCAAAAGTCCTGTTGACATTCAGAAAGATAACAATTGTCTGAATGTCGGAATTCGAGCATCTGGCGGAGTGTGAAGGTGTGATCGGTGAAAACACGGCCAAGATGAAACCCACCTTGCTACTCGTAGTCCATGAAGTACAATGGCTGTAAGCGATAAGAATTCCATTAATACTTCAGTGATTTGCACACGAAGTGCGTGAGCCCCTTTTGAAGGTGGGGATGACGCTAGCCAATCTTTTAACTAGGGTTGGGCCCCCAACTCCAAAAAGGGCAGGGGGGAGTTCATCTTGGCCGGGTGTCTTGCGATATTTCCAGAGATTGGTCTCAAATAGAACTTCCGTTTCCAAAGGCAGAGAAGCGTGAGCAGACCAGTGAGCTCAGGAAGAGCCCGAAGGAGCACCAAAGTGGGTGAATAATCGAACCTCATCCTAGGCGTCGTTGCAGGCTGTGGACAGGCTCACCACTGGTTTTGCAGACTTTCTCACTCACATCTGGCTTATCTGTACCCGTCGTTCGGATATGTCGTAAAGACCTTGAAAAGTTCCCATTAGCAGAAGCTCGCTCCATGTCACCATCGCTTTGTATCCACCAGATCTCGTGAGTCTCTCGCAACTGATTTCAGAGTTCCAGGCAAGTAGTTAAATGGAATTTTTCTGTGAGCTTCCAGAAATTTATGTGATCCCGTAGAAACGCAGTTGGCGCCTGAACATGTAGTAGCATTAAACGATCACTTCCACATGGACCGTCAAAAACGTCAGGCTACTCTAAACGTACTAGTTACGGACATTCAATTTTCTTGTGCACAATTACTCCGTTATTTTATTCGATATAGCCTCTTTCCTGCATACTACTTGCTAAAATTGATCACGTTTGATCATCGGTCGCCAGTGGTTTGATACATGAGGCACTAATATTACAGGTAGACATGTCAGAAGACACCAGGCAAGCCTCTAATTGCGGCTGTCGATGAATGTGTCAGTTCAGAAACTTCCTTTCGGTATGTTCCATTATTCCATAATTACGTTCAGATGACAATATATTGGTGTCGATGATGAGGACACATAATTCCGTGTTGTTTTACTGCATCCGAGTTGAACTTCTGAATAAGATTTTACTCGAAATGTTTGCGTGGTTTGGTGTCTGTCCAAGAAGACTTCGGACTCTTAAGAGAAAGTGGCCTGAGTCGGTTTTGGTGAGATATGTGATTCTCAGACCCAGCTACACTTCACGATATAATCTTCCTCTAAGGTGATTTTGCCAACGGTATTTAGTTTGTTTGTGAAATAGTAATCTTGATTTGGGTCTGTCTGGTATATGATGAGCTATTTTGCAATTAATCAAGATACTCAGTACTGACGACTCTGATTACTGGTCGCATCGAACTGAGGGTTCGAACCCCACCTACCTTGAACGTTCCAGTTTAAATTATGACAGTTTAACAATACCGAACCCACTTACGACATTATACACGTTTAGACAAGAGGCGATGAAGATGGTTTGTGGCGTTGAGTTTGCGCAATTGAACGAAAGAAAATCCCGTGAGGAAACGAATGACTTGTTTCTATTACGAGTCACATACAATTAGTTTCCAGAGACGCTCATACCAAAAGCAAACATTGTTATTTAATCCGGCTGAGTGATTAGTCATCCGACACACGTACACAAAGACGCAGTCACACTGAACGAGGACAGTGCAGTTGACATTGCTGATTTGACGGTCTACATCACCCACTTACGTTGCTAATCCAGGGGTGTGTTACAAATGCCATGTGATGAAAAAGTCGTAAACTTTGATCTGTCTTTCTGTGACAGTCTATCACAAAAACAGCACTCTTGTTACATACGAGATAAAACAGAACAAAACGAAGCATGGTTCTTGTTTTCTTTTGGGTATAATGAATATACTTTTCTCTCTCTTTATTTTGATCCTCCATCTGATCTTATTTGAGTGTTGACTGTGCAGTCAATTTGGATCAACAAGTTGGCCATTAAAAATATCAGGTATGCTTTTTGAACTGCCGCTCACCCATACTTTACCATAAATCTTGTATAAGTCGAACAGTTCATTCTTGCTGCTTGGTCGATTCACTGCTAGACAAAGTAAATCTTTATTGGTTTGTACGTAAAACAGTCTGGAGATCCGTTTGGAACACTTGAACTGTATCTGAATACTACCAGTTATTATCTGTACATTCTGGCTGCGTTTTGTTTTAGTTTGACGTTACTGAATGCAGAGTGAGATGTATACGGTTACACTAGAATAGCTTCAATCGGGGGAGTTACTGTTAATCTTGGTTGTAACCTGTTTCTCAGTTTAAACTCGTCGTCCGCTTCGTCATGCTACCCCAAGCTTTGCTACTTGAAACGTCTGATTTTCTCGCTGCGATACAGTGCGACGACCATTTTCATTCGACGCACTGCATTGTCTACCGACCCGAATAAATCGTTCTAGCTATCAGCGTCTTTTCAATCATGTACCATAACCTTCATGTGCTGGGTCGTGAACTCCTTTGAACCGTGTTGTTATTTTTTGTGTGCAGTTGACAGCTACCATATCGGGATTTCTTCACAGTGTGTGTATGTCGACCGTTTCTGTATATCTGGACTTGTTGTTCATTAGGTTCATGCGTAACCTTTCCTGTTACAACCATAGAATTGATTCATGACTTACCGGATATAGTTTCCTGGACTGTTTGTAGGTATTTAGAATTTTGACACTCATTCATTGTAATTTTCATTTTTTTGTCATTGATTAAGTAAGCGCAACAGCTTAATGGTCTCGCTGCATTCCGTTGCCAAACTGAAACACTGCTTGGGGTCTGGGACAGTAAAGTCATCGTTTTCAGTTTTTGTCTGGACTGAGCTTGCGATGCTATCAGTCATTTGCCTGTTAATGGATTTCCACATGTGAGCTATCTTAAACTGTTCAGTCAGCGTGTTGTCAACGGTGCGCACATTGTGAACTATAGGTATTTGGGACATCGTCGATTGACAGCCGCGAGCGTTGCACTGTTAGATTAATATATGTACTTGTGACGTGTTTAAACAGCAGCTTACATTTTGTGAATGTTATTAACTTGGGTTTTGTCCAATCTGTAAACGAACCGGAGGATTGCATCTACATAGCTTTGTAATTACCAAGAAGCGTACATCGATCAAGTCTTTCTTCTGTAGCAAGATCATGTGCTTACCCATACTCTTTAGGTGCACTTACATGAAAGACCATGTGCTCAGCCAAATGGCATTTTAATTCGTGCTGTCAATCACCGTAACAGTCAGGAGGAATATTCTAGAAGAAAACTCTATATGAAGAATACAGGAACAAAAGTATGAATGATTAAGGCTAATAAATATAGCCGGTAGTGAATGCAAACGTGTCATTGACCACAGCCGACTGTCATGTCAGATAACTGTTGTAACTAGCTGTTGGAATTTTTACGAATTATTGGACGTGGAATGCAACATTTGTTGATTTTACTAAACGGAATAATTGGAGTGTTCGTAGTTTATAACCACCTCGCAATTTTACCCAATTGATGATAGTGTTGATGAATAATCTCCTCCCCAGTCGACCCCTTTCGAAAAGAAGCACTAGACTCGAGTTTCGCTCTCATTAGAGCTCGTCAGTAGTGCATATCATCGCCACTGCCGGGAATTGAATCTAGCAGGTTTAATGAGATCGGAGATTTCAACCTGTCTAGGAAGTCCTAATCGCGGGGTTATCGGTTGGAGTTAACAGGACAGTAACTGTGTCTCCATTTCCAGACGATCGAGCAACCTGATCATTACTCACAAGCGAAAGTGGTTGAGCGTTCACATATGATAATTCGGTCGTGCCTAACGTGAGGTCAATGGCGCAGTGGTAAACACGGTTGCCTCATGAACAGAATGTCCGTGGTTCAAGTCCCGGCAGTGGCGATGAAATGCACTACTGACGAGCTCTAATGAGAGCGAAACTCGAGTCTAGTGCTTCTTTTCGAAAGGGGCCGACTGGATAGTCTATGGGAATGCGACAGCTGTGATCAATTGTGGGTGACGTTCAGTCTATATGAATAATGTCCTGTTCAACAAAGTCTGCTAACGTGTGGATTACTCAACTGAATCAATACATTTTGTGTTGTTTACCCAATCACTTGCGTATCCATAGTCATGTAACCATACGTTAACTTTGCCCACTTGATCAGTCGATTTGATGTGGGTCAGTTGACGGAAACAGCGGTTGCCAAGCCAGCAAGTCTACTCGCACTCGCCCTGTGAACAGGATATACTACTGAACTACTGAATAGAAAAATTGGTCGTATACAGGTAACATAGCGTTTCTTTCAATAACAACCGGACAGCAATGTCACTGGTGAAGAGGATTGGAGAAGAGATCACTTTTTTTGGCATTCTCTCTATTAACCCATCGACAATTGTGTAAGCTGTCTAGATGGTGCTATCGAACTAAGTGGAACCGTTCACAGTCTTAAGTGGACTGCCCATAATAAATGACGCAAATGAAAATGCTCCAGTTAATAATCTTCTCATCGGAAGGTGCAATATTGGTCACATACTGTGTTCTCTCCAGATTCTCGTAGAATTCATAAAATGTCAATTTTTGCAAACACCTGTTTTCGGTAATTCTCATCAGGCTATCACAATTACATAGGATAAATGCGAGTTATATATGAAAAATATAAAATGTCAAATAGGTCATCAAAAAATTCACAGGAGTGGTGCGGATCATAGTCTACTGGGGGAGGGTGGGTAAATGTGTTGCTGTTGGGTATCTAGTTAGGTGACGCCCTCTGTATGCATGTTCTCAGGACAATTCCAATGCCGGCTCGGCCAGTGACTTGGGTCGCAGGGTCTCTGGATAAGTGCACAGTGTACACGCATTGTAGAACGGCCGAAAGAAGTTGTAGATGTAGCACTGTGCCAGAGTCCTAAAGCGTTGTTTCAGCAAACATGCAGATATCGATGGCGAGGGTTTCCAAAATATTCTCAAGGACTACCTGTTGACCTACCTCCATAAGTATTCAAAAATAAACGATGGCAAGCCCAAATGGTGTCCGTACGACATCGACTTGATGTTTGGTACAATATCGTTCTGGTTACGACTTCCATCGTGAGCAGCGGATAAGGCAGTTCTCTAGTGCGTGTGCAAAAACAATATTTGGAGAGTAGGGTCATCAAGTAAAGTATTAGTTAGCGAAATGGGGAAAATTGAGACTGATCGTACGATAGAATGAGACACGAGAATAAAGCCAATCGCCGACACCTTGGCCATTATTAAACAAAATCCATAGTTAAATTATACTCATAATTTTGGGCTCAACACGTCTGGACTGCTTAGGCAGGAGAATAGGTTTGATTTGAGCGGTATGTGCATGTAATAAACGCGGGTTATTGTGAGGCATCAGTCGTTCACCAATACGTGTTTAAGAAAAATAGCTTGGTTCAACTAATGTCCTGGTTTGTTGTTCTACCAGGAGTAATGAATTAGATGTTCGCTTTTGTCTGATTAAACTTTCTTACGGCCTTACACCACTGTTCACGGTCCACTGCATTGGGCGCTGACGTTCTCGGAATCCACATGCGTGTTTAGTTTAAATGAGTGGTCCTGACCGTGATGTTACGAACAAGGTCGAGCGGTACACCTCTACTTGGTCACGTATTTGGGGTCAGCCAGTGATCGACTCACTCGCAAGTTTGTACTTGTGGGCTTCATTTGCACTTTTATTGGATCGGTCCCGAACACGTTGTGCCTGTGTTCTGTGGCATGACGTTGTTGGTCAACCTTCTTAAAATGTCACATTCTTCCTTCTAGAAGAGCTCTGTTCGAACCAGCCCTGTCACTAAACGATATTATGGAACGTATCTCACTATGAAGGGTTGCTCTGAAGTACTCTTATCTTCTTGTGCCTAACGGGCGACACTGGGCGTGGGATGAAGCAAGATGAATGACATTCATTCGGCCAGGACCGAAAACCGGAGTAGAGGAACAGACGACCAGCACGATTGCCGCTGTTTTCCTGGACGCACATCGTACGAATGATCTTAGTGATTCACTCTTGTCTATCACCTTTAACAGGGTTGTGATAGACATGGTTGTTTTATATTCCTGAAAAGAGGCTTTTTTAACATACACAATAACTCCCACATCTGCAGTTTCACTTTACTGTCCAGTCTTAAAAACTGATTTCGTAATAGCTTCCAAGCTCCTGTGATTCAGCTCGTAGTGTTGTATGATAAGCAGTTTCGCTGTGAGTAGCATACTACTCACAAGTAGTATATTACCCACAGGCGACATTCCGGAACAAAAGAGCAAGCTCCGAACGCCAGGAAGACAACGGACAAGAAGAGATTATCGGAATAGTGTGTACGCGTTATGGAAGAAGTTCTTTCAAGGTGAATGACAACGTGCTATCACCCAATGTATGTGAATGCATGTCTACCGTCCAAATGAGTGTACGCGTTTGTGGTCCAATTTTTGACTTGACCTATACGGGAGTTTGTGCACTAAACGAATTTTCAGGGCAAGCGTCTTTTGCGGTCATGACAGTAGTCTTATTGATCCTATATGCGCTAATAACCTGCTCAAACTAATGCATACCTATAGCTATTAGCTGTCACAATGAATCATTGAATTCGCCTACTCCTGCCAAGAAAAATTTCCATCAACTGGTGCGACACGATCCAGTTTACTGAAAGACATCAGTACACGGAGTGCGTCTCACCTGGTCTTTACTCAGGCACAGTTATGTTAAATTTTTCTATCATGCGAACACGTGGATTAGCATTGTGTTTCACATCAGTTTGATATGCAAAGAAAGAGTGAACACTGTATGGGACTCAGTGACGGGAAGCCATAGTTGACAGGCATTTCATGCGACTATCGCATTTGTGATATACAACCTGCATTTGATACTGCATTACATGTCTTTTATCTCGTAAACCTCAGTAGGAATTAGTAAGGTATCTGGTGTACTGTAATGATTGGACCGAATGCTAGAAACAGCTCGGGCACGCTTATGTGCCGTGTGAACGTGAGCATTAGAATAGTAATGACTGACATGATTTCCTACCGGCCTAATTGGTCGGTAGGAAGTTACACTCATTCACTTGTGCGACCTGGAAGACGGCTGATCATTTTTAGAGGATGATGCACACACAACGCTTGCTGACATAGACACAACTACATGTAATTCCGTTGTATACGTTTGATGACATAACAACTTGCGACTCGCGCAAACGCAGATTACGTTGGTATGTCTCCAGCTAAGGGTACTTTTTGAAGCCAGTGTTGAGTTTTCACCACTTCTGTCATGGTCTAGGCACACCTTAGTAAAATGTGGATAATTCCTACAGAATAGTTGTCATATTGTTTTCGGCGTGGGTGAAAATCTAGCACATTTTGGAGAACCGATTATAACGCAGTGTACGCCAGAATTTCTACAGTAATTTAAAGGGATTGGTGGTCCATGCTCTGATGTCGTCCACTCCTGTTCGTGCAGACAGCTAATTCCATTATAACGTTTTATTGTTAAACCTGTAGGTTTCAACAGTAGTCGTCTAATACTGGGTCATAGGTCTTTGTGTTTCAATAATTGGACACGGAGTTGAAGGTTGCGTACCGAGTCAGATGAGGCATACCCGGTAACCTAAGGTCGTCTACAGTGCGTTCTGACAGTCGCCTGCGTTGCTAAATAAAATCTGGATTCAGGATGTGTTAGGAATCCACGTTTTCACACCCCCAGCCTGAGTGATATTTTTAGCATGACTAGATATCAAACGGACTTCACTTATCCCTTTTGCTATTCTCTTTATGATACATGCCCGTGTTTCGAGCTTGATGTGAGAATAACTTCGTTTCACCCGTCATCGGCTACCCGAGGTTCGTGTGAACGAACTGACCAGCAGTTGTTCAGATGACGTCCTCCAGTTATCCTTCACCAGCCCGGTTCGATTGAACACCCAGTTAAATACTCCCCGTGACATGATAACCAATGTCCGATCAGTTGAACTTATTGCACTAATCTATTCTTGATATGGCCTTAACTCACCCTTGCTCCTTGCCGTTCACCCTTCCCCGGTGCACTTCGATTAAAGTCGGTCAACAGGTAATCGCTTCCGCAGCTGAATTCTACACATGAGAGGTAAATCGATTGATAGAGAAATTTACCATGGAAGAGCGTACAATCCATTGATCAGTCAATAGCTGGGCCTGCATTAAAGTACACCAAGCCGGAAAGTTTGAATTCCTAAGGTTGCAGCCCTAACACGGAGCTGGAAATAGATCGTGACGTGGCATAGAGCGGAGGTAATCGATGGATAGGCCGATAATCCAGTTTTTTTTCCCCTGGATAATTGCACGTGACCATCGAACCGCACTGTTTTAATCTGTCGGTCTGATGGGTTTGATTCATTATCTCAGAAATCCGTTCATGACAGAAAAGCCACCAACAGTAGTTCTTGTATTACTGATAAGTAGTTTGGGAGATTTGATAATTTAGAAGAGATCCATTTGCGAAAAATCTGGACTTCGGCTGGATTCGAACCAGCGACAGAAACACCATGTCCAAACGCGGCAAGCGCTCTACCAGCTCAGCTACGAAGTCGCGCCGGAAGCTCATCGGTGGCGTTGTTAGACTTCAGCGTGAACTGATCGAGAAATTCCTGCTTGGGCAGTCAATCGGCTGGATCATTTGGTGAATTCCACATGACACAGTTGGTTGGGTGGGTAACTAGGTCCAAATGTGACATTTCTGAGCTTCCGGCGTCGCTTCGTAGCTCAGCTGGTAGAGCGCCTGCCGCGTTTGGGCATGGTGTTTCTGTCGCTGGTTCGAATCCAGCCGAAGTCCAGATTTTTCGCAAATGGATTTCTTCTAAAATAGTCCTTGTGTTAGTGCAGACTCGATGCCAGTTTATAGTCGGCTCGAAAAGCGAAATGTCAAACCAAGAATTTACTTTATGAACCTTAGGAGGTGAATACTGAGCATACTACACTGGGAAATGTGAAACGCAAGTTGTGTCACGTTCATGCTGCTAAATGGCGTCACGTTGTGGCCCAACATAATATCTGGGTAATTAATTGATTACGACTTAGAAACTAATTTGTATTTAAGCGGAATTATTGGAAAAATGTTTGTAATATGTTCGTTCAAAAAAATAATATAAATCGCCGGCATATTTGGACTTATTTGGTGACAAACAGCGTGTTTTGAACCAACTAACCAAAGAGATTTCACGAAACTGGAATGCACGTCACTCACCAACGTTTGACGTTAATCACAGGCAATGACTGTGGTTTATCCCAAATGTAAACCAGAGTTGTATGTATCAAGTGGTTTAGGCTTAAAGTCTACACACGGCAGGGTCAGTGTTGAATGAGGAATTGATTCGCCACTAAACCTAACGTAAATTTATAATTAATATACATTTGTTTTCGTATCTTACACTTGCCTTTGATTCAGTTTTGTTTTATTTACAAGGCATGTGAGAAAGATTTGTTTCCTGTTCTTACACATTTTTGTACAAACCGGACTTTGTAGTTAATCAAGAAAATTAAAAACATCCGATGGATTTATGAACACTTCGCTCATCGTATTAACCTGCTCGGACCATGACCTCAGCATTCGGTGAACAGAACATATGGTAGGTTAGTAACCATAGATTTTGACCTTGAGCATTGATATCACACCGCATTACAGCATTACACACAAATATAGAAAAAATATGTCATTGCACTTCAGTCAAAACTGGCAAGTTCGTATTATCAATCGTTCCGTCGTTTGCATTGTGTACCTAGTTGGCTTAGGCCAATATGTACACGCTAGCTGGAAAACAAATGATTCTAGATGACAAGAGTGGTAACACGAGAAAAGATGCCAACAGTATTTTTACACTTCTTTTTACCTCACTTATCTATAAAGTTTACGATGGTGACATTCAGCAGAAGTTTCAGGCTAAAATCGGTTAGTCAGAACTTTGAATAATGACGTAACTGGTGGGCCCAACGTGGCAATACATATGCTACACTTTCTGAGGTTATAGAGCCAGACAGAATAGAGAAAAAATGTACATAACCAAAAGGGCAACTATTCAGAAAATGAGTTTGCTTTGTATTGTGCTTTTGCTAACCGTTCAACAAGACAACACATGGATTTCGTTTACATAAAGAACCGGTCCATTTCGTGCATGTTTTCAAACGGAAATAGAATTAAAGAAATAAATTATTACTGATTAGTAAATGACGCATACTGACTGGCTGTTTTACCGAATGTCACCAAACATTTTCGATCCCACCGGATCTAACTTGACATTACGGCCTCGTTACTAATGTAAGGTCAGGTAGTATATTCATTTACAAGTTAATATTCATCTCTCTTCCACCAATTGATTATTGTAGGCATTCACTGCTTCCGTGCACTTTCCCTACATCCTCAGATAGAGTCCAACAACTTCTTACTCTACAACATAAACTCACTAATTACATATATCCGTCAGCCTTATTAGGTGGACTGAACACTAGTATGCTATCAGATCATGATTTGATTACCACATCAATTCATCGTGTGAAAACGTTCGTTTATTTTGTTAATATAAGTTATGAGGGCATGGTTCCAAGCTGTTTAAGCCATCGTTCATGGCTCCCAACTTTGTAATAATGGCGGCCCGCAATCAATTAGTCGGAATTTGGGTCTGTCGAACAAGATGATCAAGAAAAGGAGCGAATTTCTTGGTTCATTATAATTTTTACGGCTATTCTCTCGTAGTGAGGAATGGAGTTGTTATCGTGCAGGGATCGATGACTGGGCCAGTAGGCCAAAGTTATGGGGTAGGTTGCGCGGGTTCGCAGTGAAACTACAGTGTAACACTGTCAAGTCATTTGTCCTAATCGCAAGTAAAGTACATCACCCTTAGCAGCGGAGTGCGTGTATTGTCTAAACTCGGGGCCTCTCATCACGATGCCGTGCAGTGAACTTCGATTCGTCAGTTCAAATAACAACTTCACACAATACTGTGTCCCTGGAGTTGTTAGAAGCCAGACGGAAGGTTCCCCCTGGTAGTTCTCATAATAAGTCTAGAAGAGATATCCGTAGGAAACTGAAACACAGTCTAAAGGCTGATGTTGAAGCTTGGTTAATGGAGGAACTTAAGGAAATGGAGACCGATTTTGCTTCAGAGAACAATGGTAAACTCTTTAGACTTATCCATGCTACTGGTCCCAGGCGACCGTCTGTCAGTGAAGCTATCAGCGAGGCACATGGCATACTCATCTACAATAAGTTCAGAAGGTTAAAGCGTTGGGCGGAACACTTTGAGAGTCAATTTAGCTCGCCTCCTGCTACTACTGTGTTGTCGCCACAAACTTGTAATGTAGCACCCTGATCGGTAGATTTGAAAACACCTACTGAGACTGAGGTTCACAACTGCATTTCAGTTCTCAAACGTAATCAGGCTGCTGGTCCAGATCACCTCGTGCCAGCACTTTTCAAATGAGGTGGAGAAGAGTTAGTAGTGGCTTTGACTCAGCTGTTTCAACTTGTATGGTCGACGGAAACCATCCCTCCGTGCTGAGGTCACTCGATAATAGTTCCCATATTCAAGAAAGGTATCAGGGACTCTTGTAAAAACCGTACGGGAATTAGTTTGACCCCAGTCATTTCTAGAGTACTTATATCCATTATGCTCCGTCGACTCACTGCAGTTCGGGATGCAAGGATTAAGGATGAACAGGCGACGTTTCACGAAGATGTATAGATAGCATTTTTACCCTTCGTCAAATTTTGGTACAACGTCATGAATACCGCCGACCAACAATCACCGTATTTCTCGACTATAAAGGTGCATTCGACTCGGTGGATCGATTTACACTTTTAGAGTCGCCTAAACGCGATGGTGGACCGACGAAGTATGCGAACATACTATCGACGCTTTATTCCCACAGTTCAGCTCAGGTTGGGGTTTACGGTTAACTGTCTGATGGTTTAAAGATCAAGATCGACGTACGTCAAGGTTGTCCTCTTTCATCATTTTTGTTTACTATTGTGATGGATGATATAATGGAGGCTTGTCTCCGACAGTCACAAGATGCCGGCGTACACCTCCAACCTGTTGGAAGGCTGACTGACCTTGAATGTGCCAACGACAAGGCGCTACTGTTTGACATTTTCCAAGCAATACAAATAACATTAGGGGTCATTTCGCGTTCTGCTAAATATTTCGGAATGCGCTTTGCAGCCTCATAATGCGGAGTGCTTCTACAGGACAGATGATGACCTGGCGTAAACAAATGAAATCGTTCACAAAGTGGTTGGCCACTGTAGATCGGGTTCGTCTCCAGGGCTGGAACCCTCGCGACTCAGAGAGTCGGTGGCATGAAACTTCAGGTGGGATGGCGGCTAACCGAGCTCAGTGGCGTGAATGTTGTCGTTGTTTGGCCGAGTTGTCCATGAAGTGAGTGCACTTAATGACGCGAGGCAGTGAAAGCCGTAAGGAAGCTGTCTTGCGGATGACGCCTTACTTTCATTTACAGCTTGGTTTTGTGTTTGCAAGGTGTAGGCACCTTGATGTTGAATGTTTGAACATAAACGTGGCTATTTTTAGTGGTTGAGCCTCTTCCCATCTCCTTCTTTCATTTTTCCTGTCTCTTCCTATACAGGCTTTGCTTTCTTTTTTCCATCATAGTTATGTGGTAGTTACGCATCAGTGTGAACGACTGATGTATTGATGTCTATGATGATGAAGATGTATCGCATTCAGCGCCTTATTGCCAGATTTATACATGGGATACATGGGACTAGAGCGTATGCTGAGCGCTTATGTGGTGTTTTATTGCTAAAGGAAAAGCGCAAGCAAAGGTGGATGTCGCGATTTATGCAATAAATCACTTGACTTCTTCGACAACGTATCACAATGGTGTAGATAAGGGAAATCAAAGTGAGCTCAAACGGTACCTTGACCACTTCAATCGTCAGATCTAATTCCTGTTGAACATATTTGGGATCGGTTATCCAAAAACACAACAATGCAGTCTGAGTGATTTAAACTTGCAATACTTCCCTCTGGTTCTTGGCACATCATTCGGAAGAGTGCAACTATAGGCAATCAGGATTGCTCCGATCATCTTGATTTAATTGGTCCAACAACTCTCATTCCGAAGGGCTTTATGTGCCTCAGACAATCAGTGAACGTAGTGTTCAACGCAAAATTATTTCATATTCTCGAACCAATTGTTTAACCTACTGCGATCTAAAACATTACCTGTGATTTGGATTAATCTAGCTACATTCCCAGTTCCCGATCTTCTATTCCTGGTTTGTCAAAACTAGTCCCGGGCTCAAGCGAGTTCATTACCTACCGCCAGTCCAACGAATTCAAATGCTGCTCTCTGCTGGAATATATCCATCGACAGAAATGATGAGGACTTTTAGGCACATCAACGGGGCAGGACACAAACATTGTACAGTGAATGTTATAAAAGCTTTTCTTGCCAACAGTTTATATAAATTCACTGTAGAGAATATTGTTTTTGCAGGCCAGTGTTTCACATCATCAGACGGAAGACATAAATTGCATATCGGTGACGCTTGTTACCAGTCTGCAAGTAGTTTCTTTATGACAAAGGCAAACTATAGGCTCAATTTCACAGTTCCGTTTTTCTTTGGAGAGGATACCTTATGTTGAGCAGTGCATCTCCACTCCCGCGTGCTGTGGTGGTAATCGCACACATAAGTGCAGTGAAGATGAGCGATCGCAATATATTACTCATACTATTTCTATTCAGTATTAGGACCAGAACATATATTTTGACATCGTACAAGCCGCAGGGAAAATGCAGGAAGGAAAATTAGGGTGCAGCATCGCCCAAAACGGTCCCTGCTACTTAAAAGAACCGAGCACTGACGTCTGCGGCAGCGGAAACGGCCAGGGGCCGAATATCGCGTGCAAATGAGTGGTTTTGTTTCAGGTCTTGTTTAAATTCTTAACCGACGTGTTGCCTTGTCGAATAAACAACCCTTGTGTCATCCGGCTTTATCTGACCAATCATACATGGTACTCGGTGAGATTTGTGGTCAATCTCGAGACTCCAAACATGTCTTGCACGGTGGGCCGTTGTTCAATACCACACCAGATTTTCATGCTGAAGGTTAAAGGAACTTGACCCCCAAGATAATTGATGAATGCCGAAGTACACATCTGACGGCAAAGCACTACGATCGAGGTATCCATCTACAGCCCAAAAAGTAACGGATGATACCACTGGCTGTTTGTCATATTATGATGGGAGGCCCTCGTTTTGATTTACATGGTAGCACTTAAAATAGACAGAGGAACTTAGGATCGGGTTAGTGGGATCGTGCTTGACGTTTACTGGAAACAACTTGCGCTGGTAATTGGTCACACCTTTCCATGTGCACCATCTAGTAGCTACTCACTCACAGTAAATACTACATTTAATTGTTATTCCCTACTTTTCGGTACTGATCAGTCATATGACCTGTGCCGAATACCTCTCATTCGACCAGTCACCATTTTACTCAACTAAGTAATGTCATATCGTGTTCGGCGAGAAAACCATCAGTGATCTACTGAATTGTTGAAGGTGAACAGTTGAGTCAAGTTTCGCCACAGGGAGCCGGATGAAAGTGTGTGCTTGTGAACGCTCGATAATTCCACGGACAATACCATGGCGACTCAACTCATGCACGAGTTGCTAACCATTTAACTGAGGAGGGTGTCAGCAGTTTTAGACACAGGAAACTACTTTAAGCAAACTTACACTTAATGTTGCCCCTCAGAATGACCAGATATGTTATTATGGTAGTGCGCTGACCAACCGGTGGAGCCGTGTATAGGAATTCGAGTTCACTCAAAAAAAACATTAATCTTATCGGGGTGAATATATACTGATTACTTTGATCGGTTTGTACTCTACTGTGCACGATACTGGGAGACATGGTGTCCAGTCAGAAGAAGTGGTGACAGATATGAAGATTAATGGAAAAGTGAACAGTATTCGTCAAAGGTCATTCAGGTGACTGACAGTCAGAGTCCAGTTGATAGATAGATAAGAGCAGGGAATTGCAAGTGAGTGACGTATTCACTTTCAGGATGGAGCCATCCCATTGATATTAACTGACGATTACGAATGCGTTTTTATGTCCTGTGATGGCTGAAAACTGAATCCACTTCTATGCATCGCTTTCGTCTAACAGCATGTATTAGTTATTTACTTGTGCCTACACTGAGTACCTACTGTACAATCAGAAAAGTTAGGGCAGTCTGAAAATTATACTAACGTATCGGCTGGTCAGTTTACGATAAGTACTGCAAACCACTCAACATTTCTGAACGACTTGAACGAGACAATTGAATGTTGTTCATACGACAACGTTTTTATTCGGCTGTTAGTGTTTTACATGATTTAAACTATCTCTATCGCTATCGGGAGCTCGACAAATTGAACGGAATGGCTGGATTTCAAATTTCCAGTCTGAATAACTGGCATGGCACAATATTATGTATTCTCATTTGTTTTGAGGAACTTGTCTGTATGCAGTTTGTATGTGCTTCAAACGGTCAGTGGTTAGATTGGCTAACTGTACATTGAAATGAATCTTATGTACGGCAGACTGGATGAAATGTGAAAGGCCAACCGCAGTATGTCGCTGGTTTCCGTTCATACACCTGGTAGACTGATTATCCTGTTCACTCTATCAGACTGGCATTCCGATCGATCAAGCATGTTTTGTGTCCAGTGCGTCACAAAGTGTTTGACCACTTTAGAGATGGTCTGTCTAAAGATGATCTTCTGTAGGCATAAGACTTTCACTGTAAGAACTCTAACAAACAATTGGCCCAGTAAACTTTCCTTAGATCGAGTAGCAAACAAACGCAATCTAAAATGAAATGTATTCATTAATGAACGAGAAGCACACACACACACTCTGATCATAGTCTGGACTCAAACAAGGATTGTTTTTATTTCAAGAATTTGACGATAAACGCACAGCCGCACATAACTGTAGATATATTGTGACTGAGACGTGTATGGGATCGTGAACAACTGTCAGTAAAAACGTGTGGGTTGCTTAATGAGAGAGGTAAAAGCATGAGCAAAACAGTGTAGTAACATCAAACATTCAGACAGCCACAAACCTTACGAAGTTATAGGAACGAATCACACCAAACTCCCAAGGGGTCTTAACAACAGATTTTAATCACGTTGGGGAAGGACTTCGGAGAAAGAGCAGTGCTCTAACTAGTACACATGGTACATAGGGCGTGTTTGATTGCAAAATTGCAGTAGGTTCCGCTGAGAACATACGGCCAGTTTGTGAGTATATCAGTCAAACGTGATAAACGATGCTCCAGGATGACTCTGCATTATGGTGATTAAAGATGAACTGCTGCAGTGAAAATGGACTATCACACTGTATCACGGTAGCGTCACGCTGTATTTTGGTCAAGATCATGTCTGGACCTGCTGCCTGTGGCAAGTGACCAACATGTAACGACACACACTGTCATCGCTCAGCGGTCCTCACATGCGTACACGTGCAGTGACCTCAGACAACTCCGCACAGTCTGACACTACAACTTACGTCCGTGGTACATACATATCTTTATTATATATATATATATATATATACGCAGCGACACACACATAACCATTCTCATCTCGGACATCAACCTATGAAACGTTATTCAACCGAGTATGTTCGCCGCAGCTGATAAGAAAACGAGACCACTTACACATAACAATACAACCTGCCTGGGTCTGTCGCGCACAGCTACTGTACTCCGTGGATTCCACAGTGTTTCCATGTATGGGATTTAACGTAACACTACATTAACACAACCACGAATTCCATCCCTGTATTTTGTCCGAACCCTTGCTATAAATACGCCTACTTTACTTGTTCATTATTTACATTAAACTTTGTTTGAATATCCTTCTGATATTGTTTAGATCTTCAGTGGTTTTATTGATATTAGTTACAAAACATTGTGAGTAGCAAACCAGCATCCTAACTACTCGTCGGTAATCAGGCAGACGCACGGATATGGGCATTAAATTAACCGAGGAAAAACACAAGAAAGAACATGGTAGTGCATTGTGGCAAGAGACGGTGTTTCCTATATATGAACTTGGTAAAAGTGGTGTCCAGAGATTAGTGCTGTGTGCAACTGTGTTTCTGTTTGTGGTGGTGTTGAAACATATACCCTTTATGTTGATTTTCTTGGTTCACAATTCCAGTTGACTGATCACATGCACGGTTGATGCTGACCATAGCACAATGTACACTCACCTCACTCAGACCCTCTGCTGTAGTTTTAGGTGTGCCTTAGTTAAGCTGGTTGCATGTAAACTCATCCAACTTTGTTTTCAGCCCTCACAACACAAGCCGTTTGTTTCCGTGTGACATTCTGGATCACGAATGAAGTGTTTAATGTCTGATTCTAGGTCTAGGCATTCAGAATATCCAAGAATCAATGACCAACAAGAGATTTACTGCTGCCGACATCGCCACTTCTAGACCATGTGGCTACATGCGTTTGCCAAAAATCTCATGATATATATTATGTACCACAAAATATCCATTATCACTTCAAAACACCGGCTACCTAGTGGTTCACGGCATTCTTCCGAAAAACGTTTGCATTCGGGTTCATCCGGCTAAAGAACAGCGGACCGGTTAAGCTGATTCACTGAGGTGGTTTGTGACTTACCAGTCCACACGTGACACAAGTACAGAGTTAGAATAAAGTAAAAAAACGACGAACAGCTTAGTCTCGCAGTGATCGTTCATGAAGTTTTCAAACAGTTTGTACGCAAACCAATTCACAAATCTTAACTGCAGAACTAGATTATGTCAAGTCAGCAGATGTAAGAATGTGATTACGTGATTGTCGAAAGTGGCAGTTACTATACGGCCACTTCGATAATTCTGAACAAATAACCCTGGATAATTACTCCACTGTCGAAGGTACCAGTGCATCTGTATGGCTGTACAGACTGTGTTTATTAATTTCAGTGTGTGGGCCTTGCTACCAATGTAGACGAGAAAGAGAAAGGCAGTTGTAAAACCGACTGACCGCGTATATTGTGGCAGATATTAAACAGCCTATCGGTTAGGCTTCAATAACAGAGGTTTTGAGACCAATTCAACAAAAGTGTTGGACATCATCGACCATACATCATTTTCTGCTCTTCAGGCACTAGACCAGAAGGGCAGAAGCGTTTGAAACACGGGATTAGCAATGAAAGCATACTCAAAATTGCTGATTAACAGATGGAACTGATTTTGCACTAAGGATAGACATGGTTACTCATATCAGCGTGATTTTGTTAGCGTGTATTTTGCGTCTCCACTTTGCACACCCTGAATATCACAATACATGTGAACTGTAGTGTACAAGTAAGTATTAAAGAGAAATGCACCAAACAATATACCATCCCGTTATCAAATGATCCTAATAGGCTTCAAAATATATTGCGGTAGGCTCTTAATTGATACACAGTGGTGATGCCGCTTTCTCTTTATCGTCCTAGACGTAGAAGGCTTCAACACTTTCTGGTCTGCTAGCAGTATCGTCGATTTGTATCAGACTTGGTTGGAATTTTGAGCTCACTACGTTAGGAGAAGACGAAAAAGCAAGGTTTTATATCTGTCATAATCTTATTCTGAAAATATCAGGTAATCAGAATGATTACTTCATAGTTCTTGTATCCATTTTTCCAAGTGTGTTTTTCCCTTGGACATCAGTGTAAAACTGCATGCACTGATCAGGTAAAGCATAGCAACAAATTAATGATACAGCAGTTATAGGATCACAGAAGCCCCACAGACCGGAGTAACAGTATGTCAAACGATCACTTCATGCTATCACCTTAACGGCACTCTTTCCCGTTTCAGACGAGAAATTGAATGGGTTAAGCTAACTGACAGGACGGCTAGTGTGGACTGAGAAACACAAATGTCAACACGTTCTGTCGTCCTATGCATGGGTTGTCCGTTGTAGACAGCTCATCATTATCATCGTCATCACAGACAACAATACATCAGTGGTTCACACTGATGCTTAACTGCCACACAACCAAGAAGAAGAAGAAACGAACCCTGTTCAGGAAAAGAGAAGAAAAAAGGGGAGGGTGTGGTGGAGTGTAGCCAACCGTGTACGCCATATTTGCATTGGCCAGTCAGATTGTTCGACATTGACCTATATCTATAGTATCCATAACAGACTAGATGAGATGTTGTGTGTGGTGTAGTGAATACACATCTTGCTCCGAACCTGACTTGTTCTACAGAGGGGACCTAATCGCTAAAAGTAACTACGTCTATATTCAAACATACAACTTCAAAGCGCCTACACCTTGCAAACAAACAACCGAGATGTAAGTGAATGTAAGTGGTGTAGGCTTCCCAGTATATCTTGTAATATCTTGGTACGCAGCACGGTAAGCCACCGCGTGGCGCCTAGTTAGATGTTTAACCCACAAACGAGACAGTATTCAAAATCAAGAATGCGCTCTCGTGTAGCGAGCACGAGACGTTGACACGCCAGTTGCCCTCCGGAGACAAGCATGATTTCGTGTGTTGAAAACTATGGTGGTAAACTATCAAGTAACCAGAACTATGTGAGTAGCTAAATTTTGAAGCTTTTACAAGCCATGCTAAGGTTGTGAATATCACTCTGTAGTGATGTGAGGAACAGTCGCTGACGGCACAAGGAAGGTTTATGTGAAAGCTCGAAACAGGTGTCATACATTAAGCAACAGGTGGAGAGAAGATTCATATTGTAAATGTCTGTATTCCATCAACTAATGTCAGAGGAAACGTGTCAATCATTGTTGTGGCCTGGTAGGTTTGCGCACACAGGCATGACGTGTGTTTGTGCGGCGAGCACCGTTAAATGCTTCACCACTCATGGCATTCCAATAGGCCTGTGACCTTGTGTTTGCCTACGTTCGATTGAACCGGGTCACGTGACTTTCCTGGCTAGACGATTGAATCTTAGCCCACTCACGTCCGCATATTGGCATCGCAGAAACTACCACGTGGTCGTGCAGTTACGTAGCATGCAAGCCGACTGTTCACACGGTGGTTGGCCGTTACACTTACGGACCAACTTTAAGGCAACGTGGAGACACCGGGGGACAGCGTTCTTCCTAAGTAGGTGGTTCCAGCAACAATCCTGTAAAAGGAAACAACAAGAAACAAGCATGAGCCAAAGGCCCAGTAAGCCATGCACACGACTAACACAAACGAAAACTAAAACGGCGTCAACAACATAGCAGCACGCCCTGTTACACAATTCAAATTCAACCTGTGCGCGCTTGCTGGTTTCGATCGCACGTTACACTTATAATTGCCGTAGTTTACCGTTTCCAAGACGCGTTCGTTCTTCTTGCAATAGTAAACAACCACTGCTGGACCACTCCTGACTTCTACACTATCAATAGAACAGACATGAACGTGCAATAATACACAGTATAACACTGTTTCAATAAGCAATGGCCGTCAATCAAATGTAGGGACTCGCTGACAAACGGATGATAGATCAGTTAAGATAACCGTTGTGCTGTTGGCAGAGGAGGGCCATGAGCGACTGACATGGTATAAGTTTTGTGTTGTCGTCATTGTTGCCACCTAGTCGTGTTACGTCACTTAACTGGTGGACTAGTTGCATCGCGTACTTGGATGTGTGCAGACACTCTAGTGCGTAATTTCGGTCGAGATTTTCCAAGTGTTTTAGTAAATATCAAACAAAACACACTTGTAAACTGACGTAGAAAAAATAGTCACGTGAAAATGTGTCAAGTTATATAGTATAGGATAGAAAACACCAGTTCTTGATTCTTGATGAGTAGTAGAGGATTTTGGTTTTTCATATAGATCTGTCTAGGAAGTCCTAATCGTGCGATTTTCGATTGGAGCTAACAGACAGTAACTGTATCGAGACGATCGGGTAACCTGATCATTACTCACAAGCGAAAGTAGTCGAACGTTCACATATGATAATTCGGTCGTGCCTAACGTGAGGTCAATGGCGCAGTGGTAAACCCGGTTGCCTCATGAACAGCGTGTCCGTGGTTCTAGTCCCGGCAGTGGCAATGATACGCACTACTGATGAGCTCTAACAAGAGCGAAACTCGAGTTCTTGATTCACTGCTCCTCATAACTTCCTATATTTATCTGGATAGGTATTTTTAGAAATTCATCCGTCTAGATACTCACAATTAGTGTAATGTATATGTCCGTCTTGACGGTACTATCCTGATACTAAGAGTGTAACATGCAAAGGAGAAAAACGAAAAAATCATCACATTGAGAAGTTGTTCACATTAACTAGCGTAAGTTACGGTCAACAGTCAACAGATCTTGTTGAAACTGATAATTTTGAAGATAGCCTTTTCATATCGAAATGTTGATTGGTGATGCAGAAAAATTGTGTGAACCAGGAAACAATGTTGCCGAAAGTAGCCAATCATAATATAATTTGAACAAATTTGCTTCCCAAACCAAGGCAGTTGAAATACCACAATCATCATGAGACCTTGAAGAGTAACAGTGCATTAATATGTACTTCCGTATTCCCTTACTTATTGTCTTATATTGTTAATGCATTTGTACTCAGCTTAGATCTCACCACTGGAGTTTGTCGATTTTTTACCGAAAGATAAGGGTTTCAGCTTCACACTAACTGTCTAGCCAGCCAGTATTGGCTTGCTGGATCACAATGGTCTCTGCTCGCACGCCATTGATTCTACACTGGATACTTGGTGTGTGGGTGAAACCGTAAGTGGTAAAGCGGAAGCCATTTATGGCAAAGATAATGCACAGGTCTACTTTAACTTCGGTCACTGTGACATATTATTCTGCTCATGTCTATGGGCTACCAATACTGCCAAATTAGAAAACCATCCAGTTCTGTGATTGATTCACGACACAGGATATCTCAAGCGAAATGAATAGGATACAAATGGTCTTGCCTTGACTTCGGCACATGAGCTAAGCTACACATGGTACTACAGAGAGAATTTTCAACTCCAAGGATTGATCAGGTTCATCCAAAAAACGAGTTACATGTATTCCGTTTACATCAACCTGATCCCCATCGCATCTCGTGAGCTTTTAATGGTTTAGGTAGTGATTTTCATTAAGCCAAATAACAATAAATTTAATAAGTACATATATTTTGTTATTCATCTGTGGGACCCACGTATATCTGGTACATTGGTATTAACATATCATATATATATATATCCGATTTACAGTCCAGCTTATTGTAAATTTGGTACTGACGAGGCAATACGAAATGTTTGCATCTACCAGGTTTTGTATTCTAACTGTTTTGTTCAATTATGCTATTGCTAAAAGGTGACGCGGAACTTCGATTACCACGAACTGAAATGCATGAATAAACAATGCTAGTGCGATTGGACTCGGTGACCAAATTGACGGGGATGCAGGCTAACACGTCCGTGATGGGTGCTGAGCGCGTGTATTCGCACGACGTAGAACACACACAGATAGCTTATCTGACAAACCGATCTCCTGTCAGTGAGCCCACGAGGGGATCACTCAGATTGGCACAGGCCTTGGACTTTGTCCTCGTTTCAACGGCCGCATAGGTCGAGTGAGCGCTGTCTCGGGTAGTAGTTTGACGAATGGCTTGACAAATGAAGGCAGGGCTGAAACAACCAAGGTAGTACCGATCGTCCACGCTGTGTGGGGCCGGATGCAAAATCCGGGCTCCAAATCAAAGAGGTTGCCCAAAAACAGGCATCCTAACCGCGTCGGGTAAGCAAGCACTCTCAACACCACTGTAACCAGAGCCATTCCAGCCAGAACGAAGGTAAATGCGCATTTCAGATCAGGTCACTCGGCCCCATCGTCCCAACGTCTCGGCCACGGTGATCTACGATCAATAGCCCGTCGTTGCTCGCACAAGTCTCTGTAGCCTTTTCGGCGTTCGAAGGGAAACGTTGGACTGGTAACCAGATTGCATAGGTGACTGTAAATGAATAACCTAAAAATTCATCCCCCAACGGATTGTTATAATAATAATTTTCACACCAAACGATGATTGATAGGTTGCATCCACGACTGGAACAGATTTTCAAATTACTAAGATGTTCGAAAACTAACAATTTTCCCATGGAGTCTGAAACAAGTCATGCTGTTTTTAGATTTACAACGCTATTTGTGGGCTCTGACGTAGCCATGCTACCACAACAGTAAGCGTCGCTAAGTGTGTCCCAGTTTTGTGGTCCTGTTATTGGACCGTGTTGCTCCACTACTTGTCAGCATGTCTTGCGCGACCATGTTATCCATATAATGATGCCGTGATGAAGGCAACTTGAGATCGGGGAGGACAATCCGTTCGAAAATGTTGTTCAAGTTGAGATACGTTTTCTACTGGAAACCTGTATTCTGTTGAAAAATGCTGTGGGTAAATTGGACCGGACTGAATACTGGAACCAGATCACACTGGTGGATCGCGACTAGGAAGATAATGTGTCGTTTTTGAGGGAAACAGTTATCGACGCTAAAACATTTGTGTACGCTACAGATAAACCATACGCAGCATATGGAGAATAGTGGATACCATCAGCTAGGACTGGCTATATGTTCTTGATGTGTGCTTGCCGGTGCCGTTTATAGCATTATACGACACTATTTGTACATTCCGTGCAATAAATACTCGGTCTGCATTCTCAGCCGCTTGTTTAGATATTTAATCTGGTTACCATGTATCTCTAATTTATGACTGCTAAAAACAGGGCTGAAGTACCCAGTATAATCGACCAATCGCGGTTTCCAAGCCTGGGTGAATAGTGTCCGGAGCAGGTGGCAAACCATTGCAAGTCTGCTTTGAATTCCGGTGACCAAGGCGTGATTCAGGCGAGACAAACCGCCTTATGTGAGTGGCGTAGGAGTCTGCCAGACACTGTGCAAACAGAACAGTACAATCAAAGAAAGACTAGGCACAAGTGACAGCATTCCATTACTGTGACTGTTTGATAAGGGCGGACACTGGGAGTGGGTTACTAAGTATGAAAACTTGTCAGCTGGTACGTTATGATGGATCGGTCAAACAATTCACCATAGAAACCACTGGATGCCCGTCATCTATCCACTTCGTCTCACCAATATTTTCCCACAGACATCTACTGAGCAATCGAACTAGCTATCAGTTCTGATTAGTTTCGGCCCTTCCCCATCATTCTCCCTATTAACCCGTTCTGTAAGGGAGTTTGTGAACCACATTACACGCCTCATCCACATAACTGCCCTTAAACTCCATCCCAGGAATACATAATTAGTTGGTGTTTCTGTTGCGCAAACCTATGAACTTGAGCCGATTACATACTCGACCAACCTAGTTTGAATTAAAAACTGGTTGTTGTTTGCTACTCTCAGTACCGATCGCCTAAATGATCAAAGATGAGTTTCACTTATTCATCAATTCTCACTTGTTCCTATACATAACATTCATTCTTTCATTCCACTGTTCATCAAGTGTGGACCGATCCGGTATTGGTATACGAGAAAGAAATTCAGTCCATTTCGGAGCAAATTCACACTGATTACCATCTGTGTTCATTTGTGCATATGGTTTGAATATCCAGTTATTAGCAAGCCATTAATCAAGAGAGCTCTGTATGAGAGTTTGATTAGCCTCAATCAGCCACATTCCAGTGTTATGATTTATCAAGACAAGTGAATGATGTCTGACAGAAAGTCACATACATTGGATGAACCGTTCACTCGGACATCTAAAAGTGATGAAACACCCTCGCTGAAATGAAAATACCTATTCCCAACCCATCTGAGAAAAATCAGCGTTTACCGTTTGTGTATCTCTGGTGAGGTCAGTTGGTAAATCAACAAAATTTCACGGAAAGTATACAGGGTGTTTATCTGAGCTAATTTCGATCAGTATGCAACTGTACCGTAATGTCACCTCAGGGCTTGACTTCCACTCAAACAAATTTTATGGTGAAGTTGTACGAAGTTATCTCAATGACCTGGTACTTAAACTTGCTTATGAGTTTTGGCCCAGACTGAGAAAATAATTCAGCAGATATCCCGCTTTCACTTTGCGGCATGCTCATCTGTGAAAATATGAGTAACACTAGTGCGCGCGAACTTATTTCATTAGACCAGCTCTCATGTATAATACCAAGCTCAACCTTTGTAGTCATAAGAATATCCGGTCGTAGCTCACGTAAACCTTATTCGCATGAAACGCTTCAGCTCGCGCTTGATGCTAATGAGAGCCGTATTGAATGAAAGGCGATTGCCGTTGCTTTGGAAGTTAAAACATGCACTACTAAATGATGGTTTTTCTATACAGAGAACTACTAAATGCCTGGATGTTACGATGGACAGAAACAAAAACTTTTATCTGATGCAGAAGTTGAACAATTAACACAATGGGGGAGTGAAGATCTTTTTGTCAGTCTAGATCTCCTGTGACTGCGGATAAAAGCCGAATACGAGGATGGAGTTTCTCTTAGTGCCATTAATAACTACCTGGACGGACGAAAAATTACACTTAATCTCTTAGATTATTTATACCCAATTGAACAAAGTGAAGAGAAAACTGTTCAAAATGCACAGTCATGTAAGGCCGCAGGATTGATGAAAGCAAGACATGTAAAAACATTTAACCATTTTTGCTCACTTGACCAACTTCAATCTGCTCCTCAGTCGCACCCGCAGAAGAGCAGTGCATGGACAGAAGGCGCATGCAACTGTTGATAGCACCTGAGGAAGCAATGATCACATCAGTGGCGCTATTTCAGAACTATGGTTGCTGATATATTTCATCAAACGTGGCTTGTATATTAAAGCAACTCGTCAAGCTTGATTACGGACGGTGCTAGATGGTCTTGGGGACCACGAAAAAATAGAATTAGTGATAGTCTTTGAAAATTCCCCTCGTCACACGGACCTTGAAGGCATGTTCGAACATCCACAGTACACTGGTGGAAAGCTGCTACGACTGACGGTAGGCTTGGTGCCGCACCGAAACGAGAACATAAGGACTATGGTCAAACATCAATTAAGGCAAGTGATATGACGAGGGTATGACCTGATACTCATGGGCGATCCTACACACATGCTTTCCTAACGTGATTGGACTTACAACTGTGGTACGGACGAAATACGGAGATGGGATCCGTGGATGTGTCAATGTAGTGTTAGATGAAATTCCATAGATGTCGATGTGGTAATCTACAGGATGGAAACACTGTGTGATCCATGCGGCACAGTAGCTGTGCTTTGTTCAGTAGTGCGCAAGAGACCCAGGCAGGTTGTGTTGTTATGTGTGGGCGATCTCGTAGTCTTGTCAGCTACGGTGAAGATAATGGATTGAATAACGCTTGGAAAAAAAATCAGAAAATCTCTAAACGTCGTCTTTTAAATTGCGGATGGACTTGCTTGACGCTTTACCCTACAGCGAAGTGTCTACGGAGCCCGCCGAAAACCTGGTCATTGAACAGCGACCGCCCAAATTTGGGACGCTCCGAGTCCAGCTGGTTCTTCAAACACCCAGGCCTTCAACAAACCACATGGTTGGCGGCATCCGAAACGGATTAGCCTGTCACAATGACCGAAGCCAAAGGACGCCTGCGCTTTAAACCATCACCGCAAGTGGCTTGCGCTGAACCACTTGCGATTCCACTCAAACACTACGTATCCGGTGTAAACCCAAAGGAATAAGACCAGTAGGTGTGTGAGTGAGGCCTTTGTGTCCAGCTGGCCAATGCTGGTTAGCCAACTGAATGGCTAGCACGAAAAGGAAACCCTTATTTCTCGGAAAATAAACAGTGAGAGAGACTGCAATGACAAGATCTGTACTAGGGAGAAAGGTATGTAAACCGTAATACAAGAAGCATTTAAGTATACGAATGCATGCTATTGCATTCAAGAGAGGACAAAGTTGAAAAACAAAACTCAAAGTAGAACTACAAAAAGAGCAGACAAACGATTCATCATTCAATACACCAACACAGACAACCAAGTTTCTGAAAAGATAAGCGGATTAGTTGCCAAACGACCATGGTCTTGGTCAATGAAATAGTTAACAGAAGTAGAATGTATATGCTGATATGATCTACCTGAGCCTAGCGTACTCGTTGTCTCTTCGCCGACGGTGCATTATGAGTACGTTGGTGACCTACTAATCCAAAACGGCCAGCGCATTCGCGGCCGCACACATCGCAACGCCATACAGTTATGTCACCACGACCTATGGCACCGATGGTTCCCTTGCGTACCGCACGCTTTCAGTACACAACACACACACACACACACACACAC
>JTDE01000841.1:122521-137141 GCA_014338405.1 Paragonimus skrjabini miyazakii
GCTGAAGGGATTGAAAAATACTGTTGTCTACGGAGACGATATCGTCATCTACAGCGGGAATGAGACGGAGCATAGCGGACACGTTTCAGCGGCGTTGCAGAAGATTGAACAAGTTAGAATTTACAACAATTTACAATTGTCAGTTGCAATCACCTGGCACACGCTAAACGGCCGACATCACAGGTTAATTTCGTACACTGATGGAATCAAAAAACGTGTTAACACCTGAGCGCCATGAAACTGACGACTCGTTTAAGATCTATTTGGGGACTCAGTCACACCCATTAGCCAGGGTTACAAACACTCCTGCTTGGTCTGTGTTAACTTTAGTAACTTGGATTAGTGACGCTAATTCACTAAAACGTAACCAAGGCTAATTAGTAACCGTCACTTTTGTTCGTCTTTCTTAAGTGACGTTCAATCGACCTTTGCCCTGCCAACTACCGATTAGATCGCAGTGTTTACTAACTGTCTCTCGGCTACAATTCAAATGCTTGAAGAGTTAGCGGCTGCTTCAGACAATACTCGCTCCATGGTTAATCAGTGAACACGCACACTTGTTCTCATTCTCGACAAACATGGCGCAATGTGGATTCTGTTTCCGTTTTATTCCCAGTACGATAAAACAAGCCGTACATGTCACCCATCAAACAAGTAATTTTTAGTAAACGAGGTACAAGACCAACTTGAGAAGAAACGTCAACAATCACTTTACAAGGACCTAAACAGCTTACGACCTTCTCCCGAGCACATGATTGCCGCTTCTGTACTCATGACACCACTGTGTCGGATGGGGGTGGCAACTGCTCCGAAGATTAGCACTTTCAGGCATCATGATCGTTTCCAAAAAGAACGGTGATGTATACTGTTGTTGTGAGCCAAAAATGCGGATAACCCAAGGGGTATTCATTCAGGAAATCAACACATGGATTATGCGTTTCAACAAGACAACAAACAAAAACACTCATCTGCGTAAGGTACTAGGCCAAGACCGTCACAGTTGCCATAGATGCTAATACTCAATTCCTTTACATACCGAGAACCATTTCATGCGGTGCTGTACTCCGATGTTCCTTCTTGTATTTTTCCTGCGAATACTTCAATGTCAAAATATATGCGCCACTACTGAATAGCAGTGGTATGAGTAGCATAGCACGATCGCTCCTCCTCACTACACTCCTTCCCCCGACACTTGGACTATGATGTTTCATCCGTTACAGTAGACATAGTGAGCCTATTTTTCTAGTGAAACTGTGCTAGCGGAGGAACGCTATTGCACCAATCTATATACATTGTGTCAGAGCCTACACGAAAGGCCTTCCTGTCGAGGTGGATGGGCAAACACTTTGTACTACCAATGAGGAATGGTTGGGATCATCAAAATGCCCCACCTGAGTAGCGTCGTTCAACTTAATCACCTCAATGCGTTCCGCCTATCGTAACACACTGGTCTTATTCCACCTATGCTTGAACTGCAACGTTATTTTACAGCTTGATATGGTAAAAGACAGTCATGAGTAAATAGTCCAGTTACAGTCTAGTGAGCAGAACACTATCTGGGGTCAATTTGGCCGATCTTTTCGTGTGCAGTGGAACTCCCAACCCACCAACCGATAAACTACTGACAATATCTGAAGGATGGACAATGAAAGGGTGAAATCAATATTGTGGAAGTGGTGTGCAGGCCTATTGCAGTGGCATTGGTCGGTCCGGTGTCCTGCCCTATTCACGTGTGTCGTTATTTCCGACCCGATCCGGGACCAGAAGCGTCATACACGTTTGTGCCTCGATCGCATTCAGGTGTAGCATACTCCGATTGGCTGAGGGCACAAGTGGTGGTCACGCGCGCGCGTGCGTTCGGGCCTGCAAAAGGGTTTTGGGCCAGTGAGAGTGTGAGCAGGCATGTGCAGTTGGGGCAGTGAGCACCACTCAGACCAGACGGCCTGACGCGTGATGCGCCGAGTGTAAGACAGGGGCTACAGTGCACAGAACCTGGGGTATAGTGAAGTACTCGCTCAATCACGTTGACAGCCTACTGAGCCGGCCGGTTACCATTGATTGAGTGACCGTAAATAGGCTACCACAACAATCTTCCTGAGTCACTTGCTCTCGCCCTGATTTTGTCACCGGTGGAGAGAACTGTCGAAGCGGAAAAGCCGGAGGTGAAAACAGGTTATCAGGGCAACTTCTAAAGCATGCTGGCGCAGTTTGGGAATGTGATTTGCCTGAGTTGACCCACTCAATCTGCTTCCAGGAGTCCGTCCAACAAGAGCTGAAAAATATTCTGATCGCAACTATGTTTATAGTTAAGATGAACAAGCAAAGCAGGGACAATTATCGCGGCATCATCTTGCTGAGTTGGACTGGAGGGTTCAGATAAACATTCATGTTGAACAGACTCAATTGGAGCATTGCGGATTTCGGGCCAGTCGCTGTTCGATCGGCATGATGGCTGATACTCGACAGATTAAGCAGAAGTGCTGTGAATGCAACCAGTAGCTGTACGTCCTTTGTGGATTTCACCAAGAGGTTCGATTCTGTGAGCCGCGAAGCATTGTGGACAGTGTTTGGTAAATTTGAATGTCCAGATAAGTTCGTCAATTTAATTGAAACGTTTACTGTGGGTATGAAGGTGCAATCGTGTTGATTAACTTCCGATGATTTTGACGGTCACTAGAATGAAACCGGATTGTGTCATAGCCCTAACATTACTAAGTTTATAATTGACCTCAATGCTGATAGTCCCTTTTTCAGGAATTGAAGAACGTTGTTCAACTTGAAAATCGCACACAAGTGATCGTCGGCTGAGTATCCGATGTTTCGGAGCCTCAGGCCAATTACGTAATTTACCAGAGTGCATGTTATTGTTTGCGGATTACAGTGCGCTATTTGCACACAGCGAAGAGGGACGTCAACGTCCGGGGACGGTTTGGCAACCACAGCATCAAAACATGATTTGGGTATCAACACAGGTAAGACATTTTCTTGTGTTCAGCCTACTCTGGACGGAGATGATATGCCTACGATTGGAATCCACCTCAGTGGAGACATTGTAGACGGCTGAGCAGCTTTGTGCTACTTGGGTGGCAATCTGTTAACACATCTGTCCGTGGGCCGCAAGCTGCGAATCCGGGTGATGAAGACTAGCGCTGCTTTCGAACATGCTGAAGGACAGGTTTGGTAGAATCGCAACCTGTTGATGAAAACCAAGCTGCTTGTCTATCGCTCAATGGTGTTGTCTACGTGTCTATGCTGATTCTCAGTCAATTTCGTTGACTAGGACACGTTGATATAATGGGGGACGAACAGATTTTGAATCAGTTACTGTACGGGCGGCTCACATCAGGTGAGCTAAATGCTGATGGTCAAATGGTGCACTACCATGATGCAACCCATGTAAGCCTTCCTCGTTGCATTATGGATTTCAGGTCACCGGAGGACATCTTAGAGCCGGACTGCCTAGAAAAATAGGATGCGCCCCCGGTTGTCAGAAAGTATGAAAACCATCGATGCTTCGATAGTGTGGATGTTAAGTACTTTCCGTACTTGTGTAACCATTTCCAGAATACTCGGACGGTTCATACACTGATTAACATATGTTGCACCGAGATCAATAATAAACTGGACGTACAGCAACAACCAATCGTACTGGTCCTGGTTTAGTGCAACCACCCACCGCGCTGGTAATGAGCACTCTAGTACTCAATAGATAATCTTACCCCCATTTATATTCTACAAGGCTTACTTACCGTGTTTAATCAGGCTAATTAAACAGTATGGCTTACTATTATCAGATTGACTATTCCGGAGATCAATCCATACATCCACTTGATCATTACTTCAAACCAGTTTAAAGTAATTATGCGACAAATTGCTTTTAATTTTACTCGCTTGAAAACCAGGATGATGATGATCAACCAAGAACAGGCTATTCGCCAAGTCTCTTTACAACTACTTATGAAAATATTAACGCGGGTGAGTAGGAAAATCGGGCAATTGAGGACTGCGTGCTTGCTAGCAGTTAAGCAATTGTTGTTCCAAATTCTGAGTTCGAGTAACTGTAACCTAGAGGAGATTAAGTGCACACATGAACCTCTCCAGTGTGTAGAAGTCAGACGTGTGTAGTGGGATATTAGTGGCCTCGGCAAAAGTAAACATTCGGACCTTCATCATTTGGTATCGATTGGTACGCTGTATGCGATTGGAAAAGCATCGCTGTTATGGACAGAATGGTCAAATGAACAACAACCACGCTTAAAACGATTTTAATCAAACCACTTGGCAACTTGTAACTATCCGGGAGAATTTCCCACACATGGGGCATCGGCACCGTGTCTAGTTCGTTTGATCGCCTTACCTGAGCGAACGTGAAGTTAAAACGAATTGTACGTGAAACCAAGGACAGGCAGATAAGCTTAATTGATAGCGTATCGGCGAACTGCAGGTAGCATCCCCATAAGTTCTTGGATAATACCTTCAGTTCTACTGGTGTCACATTTATTATGACGCAGTAATTCATATGCTGAATTTTGTGCAACTTTTAAGTTCGATAAACGCTCTGGTAAAAACAGCGACCAAGTCCGGTGTGTAGAGTTGGATTGAACGGTACTTAATTTGAGGTGGCGGAGGAGAAAGTCATGTGATAATTGGTCCGCTGAGCAGGTTGACGGGGCTTCGGACCCGTTAACGGACACCATTGCTGGATTTCGTAGTAGAGTGTGCATGACGGACCGTGTACAACAAGATCTGTTTCATTATCGTTCGTCTATGGATAGGTTACGATTACACAGTGTCCGATAAACTCTCGATTGAGGATAGACTGGAGGTGTTATTTTGCCCCTTGATTAATTTCAGGACAAACTGAACGGACATGGAGTACACATCGAGCGAAAAGAAATAAATTACTTTAGTCACTACAGGTTCAAGAGTAGTCCTTACCGAATATTTCACTGTATTAGAAAATTATTTGAGTGATGACATCAGGACACAACCACTCATTAGAAGAACTTTCAAGCTTTATATTTTGGTTCAGTTTAGAGGCTCTTTTCGAATCCTTGCAATGACAGTGTTGTAAATTGTGAACTTATCTCTGAGCTGAAAATTGAATCATCTTAGAGACCACACGATATGTTGTGATATTCTAATCTACTAGTGTAAGAATTCCTTGCCTGACCAGACGTGAACCTGCAAAATGTGTACCTTCATTTGAGCAGAAAGCATGCGTGAACAGACAGACATTTAGTATTGGTATCCCTAGACATTACGGATCCACCGTATGCTGAATAGCCCTTTTTTGCTGTGGCGAAATGAATGACATTTTGGTGTATCCTATTTGAGTCTGGAATATGGTATTAGTTACAGGGACGAATGGAGGCTATCAATCCATTTTTCGTCGGTTGGCAACTGTGAGCTAGAGCAAGTATACCATCATAACCACACTTCATTACAATAAAGCAGGTAATTACAAAATGTTTTGTTAGTTTATTTTATTAAGATCTGTACGTTATAAACTACCATGCCACTGGAATATTTTAAGTTTGTGAATAGTGCAATCAATCGTGTATACCAAACGTAACATTGACAGACAGTAACGAAGAAATGTTACGATGATCTGTCTTTGTTAAGTCTTCAAAAACGAGACTATAAAGCCGAAGAACGTTAGACTCAACCACAACTTACAAAACATAAAATCAATAGAAAAACCTTCGACTTTTCAAAATCGTGTGCTACATTTAGAGACCGAAATCGTACAGGTATGTCCGACGTCGACTGTGGCAAGCATTCGCAAAATTAGAGATTTGAAACATTTTGGTTGTGTTGCAGTTGAATCCGAGTTGAATTTTTTTTTAAAAATGTAAAAGATTGGAACAGGTCGTCTCTCAAAACATTTTATGAGGTGCTACATACCAAGAATGTTTAACGTGGAAAACCTGAGTGTACATAGATAAACTTTTCACGCCATACACGGTACGAACTACTTCTCTGGATGTCTTTAATTAATTGAAACTTGAAAATTTCATTCATATATATACTACTTGTAAATAAACCTTTTCCTCTAAGTGCTGGAATGTACCAGATCTTATAATGTGGCAATTTTTCAGTATCTTGAGTGGCGTGACTTTTCACAGGCTTGAGTGTATAAGGCATTGTGATGAATGCGGCCGCCAATGCGCCAACCATCTGGGATTGGCAAATCATCAACGTACTCGTAGAACGAAGCGAAGGAAAGTGCAGCAGTTAATGAGAGTAACTCACATACAATCCTGCAACCCCGGTGGCCTCGACGCTGTGGTCTAGTAGATAAGTGTTTGGAGTACAGTGTATCGCCCATTCACGGATCATCGGTTCGATTTTCTGGTGTGCGTGGTGCCCATGAGACTCAACTAAATCGAGACAGCTGTCCACTACTTCGATGGTGGTCACTGGAACCAACTGTTTGCAAAGACCCTTTCTCAACCCTGTCTGAGTCTGTGGTGGATGTTTGCTCGCTTGCAGGCTAACCACAAACACTGGCTGATCGATTTCAGCCTATGAGCGAAGAGAAGCATAACAGCTAAGGAAAGTATTCGCAGTACACTGCAAACGAAAGGACGATAAGTACATTAAACACGGGCAAGTTATCTGTTACATCTCATTCTTTGTTTGCTTTAACCAACGACCCCTGTCGTTTTGTAAATCATCCGTTTTCTTTTTCAGAAACTTGGGTCACGGCGGCCTTCCATCTTATCTTTAATTCAGCTCTGTTGATGAAGATGATGAAAATTTTGTTACATTCTTAGTCGAAATTTTAAAGTTCCTTCTTTATTCTAACTGGAGTGCAATAACATGTACCTCTTCGTTGAAATATCCCTCGTCTTATGTTTTCCATATCCTGCTTCCCATTCAAACCTCTCCTCTTTTGTTTGAGAGATAAGGGTTTCACTTTTAGACTAGTCTACTATCTGGCTAACCAGCACTGGCCGGATAGACTATGAAGGCCTCCACTCACACACCTTCTGGTTTTAATCCTTCGGGTTGGTACCGCATATACGTGTGTGAATGGAACCGCAAGTGGTGCAGCACAAGCCACTTGGGGGGAGTTTATGCACATATGTCTTTCGGTTTCAGTCACTGTAACAGGCTAATCTGAAAAGAATGCTACCAACTGTGTGTGGCCTCACACACATGAAGACAGGTATTGACGCCATGGACTGCGAAGGGAGTTCACCGAGTAAACCATAGCAGCAACTGTGATGTTCCTTCCTTATACGTCCTTCAGCGGTCCCACAAAGACCGGTAAAAATGACACTGTATGTACACCACGTACTGACAGCTGAAGAGGTGGCAGGGATCACCAGAAAAAGCAAACGCCCCAACTGATCTCTCAGGCAAAGATGGAAACACAAGCAATAAGCGTTCTATACCAAACGGATCCTTAGGTAGGCGACTGATTAGCAGAAAGAGCCGCATTCATGCTTGTATTAGAGAATCCATACAGATCGGGACAGTTTTGAACGCCTTTACCCGGACCGAAGCAACGGGTCGGTTTATGAATGGGTAGAGGTGTCACGTGAGCAGAAGCACAGTTGCCGTGTTTCAATTGAGGAGTTCAATCCCCAATAAGTCACAGTACAACATTGCGTTGTAATTGACCTATCAGCCCAGATATCATGTATTCAGCATAGAGCTCACTACATTGGTTAACTGCTCAGGACACCAACTGAGTCCCAGGGACTGACAGCACTAAAATACAAGTGAGCAGAGTGTATGAATAGCACAACAGCAATGATTCCAAGGTTCACGGGCTGAAAGCGAAAACAGTTTGGAATCCAGCGGATGTCAGGAAAGCGACCAGGGACGTCTGTGTAAAAGCCAGAAATAACCCATTTGATTTTGCGTCACTACTTACTAGTACAGGGCAGCTGGACGCCCAGATTACCCCAACGTTAAGTGCAGCGCGATACTTAGGCTCTGTTTATCATTTATGAAGACTGCTGTGAGACCCTCACAGGAATAAACTTATTGGCCAACTACCTAGAGTTTATCATAACAGGGCGATTAACAACATAATAGCGCAGTTCTCCGACTTCTGGAAGCTGTTAAACTTTGCCGATACACAACTAGATGGTCAAATTGGGTGCGGCAGCTCCCACTAACATTCAGCTTTAGAAGAGGGAAATATAGACTTTAAGGTGCATACAGACTAGGAACACGAGAACCATTAGCTTCCGAGCGCTCAGGAATCACGCGGCAGCTACGGATGAGTGGTGATGAAGTCATGTTGATATATTCATACCACGAGAGGAATGAACCTGGTAGAAATCCGGAATGGAGCCCCTAAAGGCTTGCTTTGATATGCTTTCAACAGCAGCACTCAAGTGTATGGCTCTGCTAGGTAGCTTGTGATCCTGGGCATAGTCCGTTCGAGTTTGAATATCGGTGGAGTCGCTGCAGATCCAAGGCACGATAGTCATCTATTTCCCATTGCGGAAAGATAGATGGCTAACTGACAGTCCGTTTCAAGGGAATACGTCCGAATACTAACATGTTTATGCAATGCAACGATCAGCAACTGATCCATTCGCCGTCACAGTGTGACAATTCATACAAACTGTAATGAGAGTATTTTATTGAATACAGTCAATTAAAAGAAACGAACAATAGATTTAAAAAACCAGATGTTTCTGGACACTACAACTCCTGCCGAATGTGAAAATCTATTAACTATATCACAAGAATGCGGGAATACATAATCTTCAAGGCAGCAAAAGTTGGTAAGCCACGAAATAGCAAGAAGAATCCGACATCGTATCACATATCTTTCTGAACACATCACGCAACAGCAGCGCTTGGAGTCGAGGCCTGGTTGCCTGCCATTGTGTTACTGGAAGTGGGGCCTTCAGAACAGCCAGCCGAAGTGGTTGCACCTGCAGGTGAATGCATCTGTTCCATGGAGGCGGATGCTGAGAGAAAGCTAGAGGCGGCCACTAGTCGGGAAAGACTGGGAATCGACCTCAGATTACGCATCAGCAAGTAACGACCATTCTCATACTCACGGCGTGATACAAACAGATTAAGGTCGAATTTGGGAGGCACTCGATGAAAGCCAGGCTCACGAATCCGTATTTTAGCAATAACATCAGCTAGGACCTTGATGAGAGGAGTTTCATCAGTATTCATCACTCCCGAAGGTCTGGCAGGCGGACTTCCAGGAGCCAATACGTTTGGAACTGGTGGATCAGACCAACCACCGCGCACTGCAGGCATCACAGCAGGTGCTCTGGGAAGAAACCACGGATTCGGGAGTTGAACAGCCTCTACAGCCGCTGCGTTTGGCACAAACGGAGGAGCATGCATCCAAGGAGGCAGAACCATCGGTAGTTGAACCTCCTGATGGCTAAGCTGTACGTCACCAACAGAACTTGCGTTTGGGTTTTCCGGAGGCTGACCGATAAAACTACGCGTTGAGGGTGCCATGAGCATGTCCAGCAAAATCTGGAGATAGGGAAATCATAAAAACAGGTCAATTATAATAACTAGAAACACATTCGTATGAAATTCCAGGGATGTCTGCAGTATGTCTGGATTAACTGTGAGCAACTAAAACGTTTCAAGGAACTGGCACGATTAAAGTGAGTGAACACAGTGCAGTGGAATAGAGAGCTCACAGCGGAAGACGTTTGCAAAGAATGAAGTGAGTTATTAAGAGGTGGGAAAAAATACATTCGTGGCGAAAAGCACTGTTAACATTATTCATACGAAAACATACGAACATGTAAACACCGTTATAAGACCACAAACTTTCCTGTCCTAACTTAACAGTGTCTGATCGTTTTTCGTCCGTCGTCACCGTGCTTCAGAGTCTATGACCATCACTTTCAACCATTTCTCAGGATTTTCAGTCAACGGTTGTTCAAAACGATTTTCAGACCAGCTTCTACACCGGAACATTCGAACGTTAAATCAACTGCTACAATCACAATAGGAAGCCAAAACGGCTTGTCGAGTACCAGGGCACATTAGAAAATGCGTTCACATCCTGTAAGGATGCGGCAACGTGTTCTGTTTCGGGCAATCAACCCACGACGTCAAGCAAAGGCAGCAGGCGTGTGTTCTCAATCTATTTAATCCTGTCAGATAGTCAATAAAAGTTAAAATGCAGAATGGTTAAAAATGATGGTTGCGATCTAGAAGTGGTGGTTCCCAGCAAAAAAGTAAACTACACTGAAATACGACAAGTAAATAACCCTTTGGATAATCATCTCGTTTCCCCTTATTGTTATTAATACGAAGCCTAAAGCAGGCACTTTCTAAAAGACAGTGAATCAGATGCTGCGGATGACCTCACCGACCTTCGGAAGTAAACCGAACACTCAAACACCATCGCGCCAGTAGATAGTTTGAATGCTCAATCTGGTCATGTCCGAGAACAAAAGGTCAGCAACGCCGAAAGATCGCTGCACGTATGTGCATCTCAAGGTACCTATGTTTCCAGCGTCGTCACTGAACACAGAATGAAACACTGTGTCAAATGAAAACAGCCTTATGCATCTCGGTTATGGGCATGAAGCGGGTCCATAGCAGTCAGTCATGAGTGGCGTCACTCCGATAGAGATGGACGGATTTTGGAGCAACCACCTAAACTTAGACCACACTGTGATTCGCGCTCGGCTCGTTTTGTACTTTCCTCAAAAGTTATGTGCTCGTAATTGTAATCCGATCCCGCAATGATTACACTAGTTCATTCAATGAACACGTGCACTTAGTGTAAACCCCAAGGTTACCAGTGTAGCCATCATATATACATTCTCGCGATTTCGCACCAGTAACTATTAAAACCTGAGGAAATCTCTGCAGGAAATCGTAAGTGATCTTTACGTACCTAGAAGTTGCTAATTTTCCGAATGCAGGTTTAATTGTGGTTTCAAAATAGATGATATCTTTTACACGGGAGTGTACATACAGTGAAATCAAACGTCCGCAAAACAGAATTGATTTTGAGACGACCCATAACTAAGGCCCCAACTTTAAAACCAATACTTCTACTTAGCTGATGCCGATGACCAGAGCACTTGTGCTCATTTCTCATTAATCGTGCTGCTCACGGCGGAAGGTCTTCAAGCCTCATTTATCGCTATAACTTTACACTACTAACAACCTTTGAGTAGTGTAAACGTTTATTAGAAGTATGAAAAACGCGATTGTTGGAGGTCGATTTATACGAAGTCAGAGGCATGAAAATAACTGACTGACGATAATATTGACGGGTCATATGTTGTAAATATCCATAACAGAAAACGGCACTGGCCCAAGTTACCGTGTGGATATCACAGGTAAAACGGCGGTCACATTCAGAAGTAACAGGTCGTTCGGACATTTTTCCAGATTATCGGTGATTTACCTCCACTATTAAATTTCCAATTACCAATTGGAAACCAAAATACTGCTTAGCAAATTCAGTAAATTTAGCGCCTGTAATCAGAATAAAATCCCTGAGCACGCGATCACCCAGTCAAATCAGGGCGAGTGTCACAAATATTATGAAGGCGACCAGATAACTAGAGACTGCGACCGTGATGCAACAGTCAGACTCGGTCAAAGGCCTATGAAGTAGTTAGCTAACAGACACGAGAATAGGATTTGAAAATTCGGCACGAATGGAGTTGTGCACCATTACTAAGATAGACCAGAAGTGAAACTGAAGTCCAGTGAGTCTTCACGAAAATAGGCAGTTGAGTTGTTGATCAGAGTGTAAAAAATATGGGAAGGCCAGCGATGTTCAACTAGTCAAATTACTCTGAAAGTGAGTCCAAACTATTGAGACGACCGGGCCACCTGATCATTACTCACAAGCGAGAGTGGTTGAGTGTTCACACATGATAATTCGGTCGTGCATAATGTGAGGTCAATGGTGCAGTGTTAAACACGGTTGCCTCATGAAAGCAGTGGCAAGGATATGCACTACTGATGAGCTCTAGTGAGAGCGAAACTCGAGTCTAGTGCTTCTTTTCGAGACGGGCCGACTGGAAGGTCTATGGGAATGCGACAGGTACGATTAATTGTGTGATGTCCGACTTGAAATTAACCAAATCCCCGACTACTCATCAGAAAGCTATAACAGTACGCAGTTTGGTTTCACTGTGGGCGAATCATTGTACATTGGCAAAAATAGAATGAGAAAGGTCACAGAACCCAAAAATCTCTTTAGCAAACAAATGGGGGTGATTAGTCACTGATTTACGATTGACACACTGTTACGGCTGGACGTTCAATGACGGCACTACCTTTCACATCAAACGAAATCAGATTATGAAAGTACTCTTTCGTACGATCGTCAAAATATTTTCTGGGTGAGTTGTCGCAAGAACTTCAGTAAAACACTCTTTTTTAGTATTTCGTTATCACCATGCCACTTTAAATTCGTCATAAATAGTATCCAAAGGTAGCATTAAAATCAACCCATATGGTGATGTAGACCATCTCCATGATGGTAAGCTCTATGTGAGCTGGACTATGCCAGCGACACTATGTCAGCTTGAGACAAAAATCAAGAATTTTGGAGAAAACGAAGTATGACAGATACAATTACATCTATGACAGAACTCATGCTACACATCAAACATCTAGGTGAAGAAGATAAACAAACTGTGGATTAGGAAAGACCGGAACTCAGAGTTAGCTCAGGTTCAGGAACAAGCATACTCCAACACGTAGCACCGACTTGAGCCGTTTGATTACGACGGCATTGACAGACAACAAAAAGCGTGGTTTGGAACAATGTTATAGAATTCTGACTGCACAGTCTAGCCGATAACATCACTTGTAAACAGGAAGAGTTTAGTGACGGTGGACACCGGATTTTTTAAAACCACACTATCGTTCTTGATAGCAAACTTTTGTGCCTGATTCGATAAATGCTTTATTCTGGAAACCACACGGCCTCTCGTTCTGCCTGCGTAACTTTCTTCGCAACTACATAAGGATCAGTAAGTGCAAGGAACAGAGGCTCCGATAGGGCAATCAATTTTGATTGAAACCACTGGTAGTTTCTGCGTGCGGACGAGTGTGAATGGGTCGCCTATATTAAATACTCTTCGTGTCACTAATAAACGTGGACAACAGGCGTTCGTATTCGCCAGACGCGTGCTTGCTACTAATTACGTTATTGACCCGGCCTGTGAATTCACAGTCCCATGGTTGACGACATCCGCTTCTGAGTTAGTCTGCTATAGCAACTGAAGACAAAGGAGCTGATGCTGCACCACTTGTGGTTCTGACCACACATCTGTATTCAATATAACCACAGAAGAATAGGACAGGAAAGTGTGCAAACGGAGGTCAGTGTGGTTCAGCCGATCGATGTTGGTCAGGTGGATAGTAAGCTAGTATGATAGCGAAATCTTTACTCCTCAGAAATAAAAAAATAGAGCCTCCGGCCCAACTTGGAAAGACAAACAGTTGTTGAGGATGTAAGGCAAGAGGAGTTTCAATATAAAAGTAGATGTTAGTGTATTTTAGGTGAACTCGACTGAGAAACAAAACAATATAACAAAAAAAGAAGGTAGCACGTCAACAAGACCTAAGCTTCTGAGCAGGAGAACAAATGGCTTATCAAACAACGAGGGTCATTGGGCGATGACTGAAAAATGTAGTCAAGTTAACTTATTTACATACAACGTACTTTCGGTCTACTCGTTGGCAGGTCACCCTAAGTTGGTTGAGGATTTATCAGTTTGAGAAGGCCGGCTCAATCACGGTTGCGTTCGGTGGGGAGCCACACGATCATGACACCAAGATCTGTGGAATCTATTTCTCCTACGTACCGCGTACTGAAAATTGCGGTCGATCAGTGACTATCCGGACGTCCGTCTGGATTATACTCTCCCAGAATGTTCGAGTCAAGAGTGCGGCCACTCATAATTTGAACACTATCCAAAACTTCTCTAACAGTTCACAACTGTGGTCTGTCGAAGCAGTCGCAATCGACCGGCCCAAATCGACTGTTCTGAAAAGGTTGCTTGTGAACCTGATCCCACTCTGAACTTAACGATCTCTCCTAGCCTGCTGACTGGTCATTGATCTCCCATGGTTGTTTGACGTATAAAATGTCCACTTTACTGTATATTTGGTACTGATCAAGTCATACGGAATGCCTATGTCTAACACGTTTTATTTGCTAGCTGCCTGCAACTTTAACATTTTAGAGTGGTTCCCCCGACATCTCGCTAATGTTTAAAAATTATTTACCGTACGAGATAACAAAAACGGTCGCGAAAAGACAACAAATGCGGATGGATTTAAGAGCAATATACACAGCTTCGTTCAAGGGAAGAACAAACGGTGACACCAAAATTAAGCAACAGATATGTAAAAAAAGGTGAATGTGAAAACATGTTGTCTGTCAAATGTGAGACACTGCATAGTTAGCAACATTGAACAGTTGATAAATCCTCTCACAAGAATAGCAAGCGTTAATGGACCAGTCACCAAATGAAAAGTTATTTATGCCGTATATAACAAACGGGTTTAGAATTTTGAAAAGAAAAAAAATACACGAAGAATAATGAAAAGAAAATGGGTGAACGGTCAGTCTCACAAAATCAAAAAGCTTTTCAGGGCACAGAAGTGCTATTACAGTCAA
>JTDE01000842.1:0-54753 GCA_014338405.1 Paragonimus skrjabini miyazakii
TGAGCGGTATTGGATTACTGATGAGTAGTAGGGAATTTTAGTTTTCATACAGATTGAACATCACCCACAATTGACCGTAGCTGCCGCATTTCCACAGACTTTCCAGTCGGCCACTTTCAAAAAGAAGCACTAGATTCGAGTTTCGCTCTCAGTAAAGCACGTCGGTAGTGCATATCCTCGTCACTACCGGGACTGATCATTACTCACAAGCGAAAGTGGATGAGTGTTCACATATGATAATTCGGTTGTGCCTAATGTGAGGTCAGTGGCGCAGTGGTAAACACGGTTTCCTCATGAACAGCGTGGGCGTGGTTCTAGCCCCGGCCGTGGCAAGGGTATACACTACCGACGAGCTCTAATGAGAGCGAAACACGAGTCTAGTGCTTCTGGCGTTCGAAAGTGGCCGACTGGAAAGTCTATGGGAACGCGACAGCTGCGATCAATTGTGGGTGGTGTTCAATCTACAGAAAAACAATTGTACAACTGGAAACGTCAACGGATTTGACATGTCATGTGCATGTGTGACCAGTGAAAGAAGTCGTTCACGAAATTATGAGTTTGGGTCTGGAACCAACAGGAAGAGTATTCTTCAGATCCGAATAGCCCGTTGCTTTAAGTAATCGTTAACTGTGGATGATATTCACCGGGAACGACGATGAGTTGCTAGTAAATTGGAGGGTGTACTCCCACGAGACAGTAGCTGAACGTGTATGTAAAACAAATCGGTCATGTTTGAGATGGGGTCAGTAGTGTGGTGGTCTTCCCGATTACCTCTTAAAAACGTGAATCGGGGTTGAGAAGCCCAGTCGTTCCATTATGCAAATTGATGTGACATATACTTTGTCATATTTGTTCGTACATGATAGAGGTGCATTAGTAATGGGTTGGCGTTAGATCTCTTTTAAAACCTGTTTCCCTGAGTTTGTCTTATGAGTTGATAGCTCACAGATCAGTTAAGCAAACTTAAAAGATAGGATGTTGTTTGCGCAGTATTGCTCAGGTTAAAGCTTCCAAATGATTCTTCGTTACAATTTTCTAAATAGAACACACAGATTAAAGACCAAATTCGTGGCACAGGAGTGAATGATAAGCCATACTTATGTGTATGTGCTGCAATTGCATGCTGAATAACGCTGTAGGCATTAAGTTCGTGTAACAAAGTGTACGCAAGTCGTTCAAGAGAGGATGTTGTAGCGTTTGCCCTAGACACTGATAACACAGAGTTATTTGTATCGGGTTAGTAGACAGAGTAAGGAATGGTGCACAAACGCAGAAACAGAAATGCTCATTCGTAAGAAACGAATGAGTACAGAGCTCATTTGATTTGTGTACAAGATAGCCAGCGTATCATAAATGGTTGGTGGCATCCGAAACGGATTAGCCTCTCACAGTGACCGAAGCTAAATGACGCCTGCACTTTAAACGATCACCCCAAGTGGCTTGCGCTGCACCATTTGTGGTTCCACTCACACACCACGTATCCGGTGTAAACTCGAAGGGATAAGACCAGTAGGTGTGTGAATGAGGCATTTGTGTCCAGCCGGCCAATGCTGGTTAGCCGATTGAATGGCTAGCGCGCAAAGGAAACCTTTATCTCTCGGAGAATAACCAGGGAAAGAGAATGCAATGACGAGATCTATATTAGGAAGAAAGATATGTAAAATGTAATACAAGAAGCACTTCCGTATACCAGTGCATGTTGTCACATCCTAGAAAGGACAAAGTTGAAAAACAAAACTGAAATTTGAACTACAAGGAGAGCAGGCAAACGATTCATCATTAAATACACCAACAAAGCTGAGGAAAAGAATGGATAGAAGATTGCAAAAACATGAGTGTCTGCCGTCTTCTACCCATTCTGTTCCTGAGCATTGTTAGTGTATTGAATGATGAATCGTTTGCCTGATCTTTTCGTAGTTCAACTTTGAGTTTTGTTTTTCAACTTCATCTATAAATACATACAGAGTCAAACGCATATATGTACAAGTACTAAAGAATATGGGTGATTATTGTGAAGGATAGCATTACCTACTCAAAGAGTTCATGTATAATCAGGGTGGCCAGCGATGATCCAGGTAAACTTCACAAAATAATTCGAACAATTTTTCAGACAAGATCTTGGTGAATGATCCTCGGTCGGTTAATAAAAGTTCACGGCAAGAAGTGGCTGAATTGTGGTTCCTTTTCATTGGGAAAAATACTGTTTCTTCTCTATGATAAGAAAATATGGTGGTCCCGATGACCATCAGCTAGGTGATTGGCATCTACCTCGTTCTAGCTGCGTCTCATCAGCGCCGTACGCATCCGAAACTACAACTCAGTACGTCCAAGCAACCAGTGGATTAGCAGTATAGATAATCATTCACTAGATTACCGGATTACGGTAATTGGCGTCACAGAAACTTGTTGCTTTTTTTGGATTCACAGGCTGAACTACAATGTTCAACCTCTCCAGAGGTCTTGATGCATACTTGCTGGTTGACGAATTGAATCGCACACAGATGACCGACTATACCTTACAAGTGAAAAAAATGTGATGGCCATGGAAGTTAATGCAATGAGATGGGTGTGACTGAAATGTTGTAGTGCAACGTATGTTACAAAGAATGAAATGGTCATAAGTAATTCAATTAACGGATGTTGTACCGAAGATGGCACCACATGTTGAAATGTGGTTGTTCGATGAGTTCGTTAGATCGTGATTTCTTCCAAAAGTAGTATCAGTGAAGTCTCACGAGAACAACATAACCAATGAGAGAGGTATGAAAGAATAAATAGAGAACTAAACATCAACACAGCAGACAGGGCTGTAAATCTCACAGAATAAAAAACCAATCATTTTGGCTTACCAAAAATGAACTCCGCGTATGATAGGTAGGCAAGGCTTCGAGACAAAATGTTATCCATTTATATGGGAGACAGGATTGCTTGATCAGAATCAAGTGAGCCACAGTTGTCATAGTTTTCATAGAGATGGCCCCAGAGAACAAAACAACCGATAACGAAATTCGTTTCGCGTTTCCACACTGTCCTACTCCTATTCAATCTTCCTTATTTATGTATATGTACAACATGTCTAACCGCCAATCAGCTTATTTTTTTATATTTGTATTTACCTTAAACTTGTCCAAAACTTTGAGCATAACTTTGATCCAATTCGCTACAATACCATGTTCGATGGTAGCAGATTTCTGTTATCATATTCTAAATATAGTGAACTGTTTGTAAAAAATTTGGTATTATAGAATTGTCTTGTATTTTACTGTGAAGTTCTGCAGTACACTGCTATTTGATTCGACCGTTATTAATATACTTACTTTGAAAAACACTATAAATGAGCAGCATGTCTGTTTGCACCTTTTCAGAAGTTCATTCTTTACTGAAAAATAGTTGAATAAACTAGGCAACTTGTTCATGTAAATGGTGAAAATCAAGGGAAGAAAGATTGATCCCGGCGTAACGCTTACGCTAACTGGCAGTATGAACAAAGTTGAGTCCGTCAAACAAACCAATTACCACCGGTCAAACTGATTGCTAGAAACCAACAAGTATTACCCCAATACTCACTGAAGGTCCGTCACATTTTCGACCTACGACCAGCATACTTGTTTCCCTACTGACAACTGCATCTCTCAATATTTGTCTTATTGTCGTCTTAATGAACTGAAACGTCAACAATGCCTCCCGTTGATTATAGTACTAAACTGAACCCCATTAGTAATTGCGGTTATTGTTTTTCAAGCCTCACAGTTCATGTCCTCGCTCACCTAATGCATACAAACTTGGTTCCTTCGTACAACGGAGGATCCAATGAACTCGGGACTAAGATAATATTCTACTGGGTCCCTACAGAGGTTTCGTGAACAAATATTTAATGAAACATTGCAAACCATTCATTTCTGTTCAACTTGCTATAGGTTGTTTTGCTGATGGAACACCTAATTCATTCATTTTTTCATTCTTGTCGGGGAGATTTGGTTGGCTTGAATTGTTGTGCGCTGGGAGGAGAAGTAGGAATGAAAATTTTATGGATGCAGAACCCCGAAGACATTTATGGCATTTGAAACTGTGAAAGTTTGATTGAGATCCTCAATGCCCATGTGACGAATTCCTGCGTATAAAAGAGACAGTCTCGGGAACTTAATGGATGTAGATCTTCTAGTAGTTGATACGGAGGGCCACCAAAGGTATATTGATGTTCACACAACACAACTCTTCAGCACGGTAGCAGCAGTTTTCAAATAAACTTACTGTACTATAATGAACGTCACTCAATGGAGTGTTGCTTGTTCAAACTCTGTATATTAACATGGCGTTTTGGAATATATTATTAAGTAGAATACTGGTAAGACATTCAAATTTAATTCCAGTATTCAACCAACAATGTCTGATTTAAGCTCATAATCAGATAACTTTAAGTCGTATCAAGGATCTTAACTTATAGGTCAAACGACTTAATTATGAGAGTTGGGGAAAGCACTGTACTTGAAAGGATGCATAAGAAATTTGTAGCATGTTGAGGTATTCGATGGAAACCGTGAATATGAGACATTTGTGCAAACAAAACAATAACAACCAATCAAATCACCCAGTGTGGTCTCCCAGATATAAGCCGAAAAGTAAATGCTGTTTACTGGACGTTTGCCCATTCACAGAGTACGTCTGTTTATACAGTTATGTTCATTTGCGTCACTATAGATAAACTTGTGTCCTTCTGTTCTGAGGATATTAAACTCCAAACAGTTTTATCAGCGGACCAGTTTTTTCTTAAGATATTCATTGTTTATTTGCTTAATTTAAATGCCTATATTCTTCACTGATGTGGGGAATGATCCGAAACGAGAAAATGAACGGGAGTTGAAGCTTCTGAAACTTACAACTCATAAATTAGATTTAATTTTGTGGATAATCTTCAACAGTTTCATGAATGCCAGCTATAAGTTGAAGTAGTACGTGGAATGAGGGAACATAAAATTTATATGAAAAATGATTGGGGTTGCATTATTCAAACCGCACTCAAACAATCGGAGAACGTTAATATCATCGGAGGATAATTTTTTAGCATGAGCTGTTCATCAGGGTATATTTGATTAGGGTTAATTTTTGCTTAGTAGGATTCCTTTACATTTATCAAGGATATCCATGCCGCTTAACTATGGCTAATTTTATGCACAAACGATTACAGTGGAGATTGAATTAATTAATCACGAATTGCTTTTTAAAGGAATTTCACTCAAATATTAACCCCAAGTTTGTCTTTTGAAATTAGACTTGTTAGACCGGTGGTTGACAACTATTTACAAGTTATAATCGAAGTGAATTCAGACACAACGTTTCCAATCTCTTCATTGAGCATGCGTTGATTGAACACTAAAACCAGATTAGTGGCAACTAAATATTTAATAGGATTCAACAGTCAGCAGGTTGATTGAGGTTATTACGGTCACGTAAACTTTTGAACATGAAGCTGAAAACTAGTCAAGTTTCCATCACTAAATTCCCATATTCACAAAACATGAAACACCTGTCTCGTGTCTCTTTGGTGTTTAACTTCCGAGTATTGAGCCACCTTGGAAAATACTGTTAGATGTTGGTTAGATAATAATTTCATTTATTGAACACAATGAATACTAAGGATGTGTGCATACTTTATTTGTGAGTACTGTGCATAGTTTCATATTGAGTTGAGTCTGGGTTATCTAACTCTGTAATAACCAAAATTAGATTGTAATGTCTGGAACCGTGTCCCTTTTGCAGTCATGGTTTTTACAAAAAATGCAAACGGTTATGTTCGTAATTGGGAGGTTATGTAATAGGCTTAATGTAAAACGAACACCAAGAATCTTATCTCATCGCATAAGCGAGAAAGAAAATCTAAATACAATTTTTGGTTATGCAATAAATCCAAAGAACAGCATCGAAGTGTTAACTACTGCTGAATTCAGGCACGATAACCGAAGAAGTAAGAGTAGTATCGAGGTTCTGGATCGATTACAATGCATTCGCTTTCGGCAGCTGCATAGAAACTATTCTGTTCAGATTCCAGAACTAAAAAGCAATTCGATTTTCTCTTCAGTGTTAAAGTGTTTTTCAGCACCGGGATGTCCAGATTGAAAGTCAACAGAAAGTAGCACTGGAAATTTTAATGAATTCTAGAAAATGATTTTTTGTTAACTAACATGAACATTTAAGAGCTAAAACGATATCCAATGATTATCAGTCAGTGTAACCTGAGCAGAACCATTCAACATAAATTCTCCAACCGTATTTGTCTACTTCATTCCGTGCTCACTCCAGCAATATTCAACTGAGCCAGCAAACCAACGAAACCGATCATTTCCGCCTCCTGTCCCGCCCATTTGCTCAACCGTTATCAGCCCTTCAATCTCATTCGAACTTACGACGGTAGTCTCAGGCCAAGCCATCGTTCACCTGCTTCCCACATAAATCGCCCTCAAGGTAGCAGGTAAACAGCCAACCACAAACGTCTGCTATATCGTGCGACAGTTTCATGAGTTTTCACTCCAGTAGATCATACGCTACTGATGCTGCTGCCGCTGCTACTCACGTTTGTGACTTCTGATGTCTGCTTAGGAGATTTTATCGCGTATCATTAAAACTGAGATGTCCCGACAGGCAAAGTACCGGGAACGAAACCATTGAGTGGTATTCGGGTCAGGGTCATGGGAGTTCGTTTCTGGTCAGATTAACCATTCACAGGCTGCAAACATCATACATTCGGACCAGACTTGAGTAAGTTGTTGACAGATCTCACAAACCACAGGAAAACCGTCACGATTCGCTGTTCGACCAAGGTTATTTTGGATGTAAACCTGATTGCTGGTTGTTGTTGGTGAGTCAATTGGTGGCAAACTTCACAGAAATCACGCTGATGATGTGGCCCGTCACTCACACGCCTGTTTTTAGTGACTTGCAAACACAATTGAAAAATCAATATATAACAGGCGCGTCTTCTTGCGGGTTTATGCTCAATGTGTGTTGGTTAAACCCAACTCATTGCCCAAAATCCTCTAAAGCCAACATTTGTCAGTATGGAATCGGACAAATAAGATCATATTCAATTGTTGTTCAACCTATAAAGATTCGTTAAATTTTGCCAATGATTGGCTCAATATATCGTTGAACACCGAAGCTATCGTAATAGTCTTATCATGAAATAAGTGTAAAATATCTTGATTGTGTTCGAACCGCTGCAAGTGAAAGTTGAGGAACGGATGTTTTTTGGGTGAATCACAATAATTTTTAGTCAGGTTGTACCAATTAATATCCTAATGAATCGACTAGATATTCGGTTCGGTTACTTTCCGTTTGTCAAAGTTACACTAGTGAAGTCACAAAAGTTGTTACAAGTTAAGATTTATTGTGTTAGAACCGGAAAATCGAATCAGAGACAGCATAATGATGATGTTTTGTTTCAGTACAATGAAATACTTTAAGCATGAATCAGTTGGAAGCATTTTGGTCAGTTGACTCAAAAAAATCCAGTTCATGCCTTTTACGGACAAAACAGACGAAAGTTGAACTGATAATAACGGTATTCGATACGTATTTTCAAACCAATACTTCAGTACAATCAAGTTTCTGCTTGGTTGTACTTACTAGGTTCTTATAGATTCCCAACAGGAACTCTCTCCTTGAACAAAGCCGATTGTAGAATAATCGACTTTTAGGATAGTTCGTAATCTTCCATCCAAAAATTCGCTTAAATATTTTTTTACATTTTCAATGCAATAGAAGAATCTTTTGAGTAAACCATACTACTTATCGGAATTTCTGATGTCAGGTCTGTTAAGGAGGAGACTTGTGTATGTTCTAAGCTTTTCAGGACTAGAAAAAAATGTAATTAATTAATTACTCGTTGATTTTAACACTGAGAGTGATGCTTAGAAAGACTTTTCTTCGTAGTTTATGTGTAACCTCCCTAGGAAAAACACGCCTTTATAAGAATCTCAACCATGACCTTTGTTTGTTGCGTAATGTGATGCTATATGACAACAAAGCATTGAAGTAGAATAAACACAAAAGGCCAGGTTAGAGACTATTTCATTATATGTAAATTGCAACAATTGGTATGTTTTACATCTCTGTTTTCAGTTTATCTTCCAAGAAAAACATACAGCTTTCTTTTGATCTTTGAATTAACTTGCGTAATATCTAACTACTCAAAATCACTTCGGTTGCAGATCATAAGTTATGGAAAAATGAACAAAAATGAAGACGGCATTTAAAAGGATAAAATGTAAACGAGTTCTTACACAAGAGTACAAATAACTTAACATTGAAACCAGTCCAAACAACAGTGAACATAATCTGAGCAGCAAATCAGTAATATCATAAAGTTGAGTCTTCCTGTCTAGGATCTTTAGTTCTCAAGTTCAATTCCGACAATAATCACTGTTTTGATGACTTCAGTATAAGGCCAATAGTATGTTCAATGCTACAAGTGATCAGTTTGCAAACCATATCGGAATCTATTGTATACCACTTAGCTATTAAAATATCAATAAACTTGTTATGTAAATTGGACTTGTCTAGCTCATGCTCACATAAGCGAAATAGACTGTTCCCTGTACGTGTCCCAGTCATGTATAAGCAAACCACTGCGAAAGCATCAGTGGGTCAACATTCTGCGTTTAAGTGGTAAAGTGCTTAAACGTAGGAGATTTCCTTTATCTTGCCAGATTTTCATCATCATCACCACACGAACTGTCATTTCTGCATTTCTTACCAGTTCTGTACACTCAATCTGTATTGACCTGTAAGTCCAATGACCCATGAATGTGCTGAGTATACAGGCTCGATCAAAACAACTGAAAACTGCATTTTATTTTTTATATGTTCATTGGAATTAGTCCAGGAGATAAGTTTCACTACAACCAAGGTCACTAAATCGTGCTAACTAAACAACACTGTTTGTTAAGAATCTCTTTATTCATAAACACTGTGCTTACTAATTTGGTTCCACCAAAACTCGGATATTGCGGAAAAGTTCACTTAGGTACTGCCAAATGTTGCTTTCAAAATATAGATATTATTGAATACACACCTGTTCTATTCTTGTTCCGTTTGCCCTAACTGCTTTAGTTCAAGAATATCTATTCAACAAAGTTAACGCCTAAGTTTTTCGCCTACGTTAATATTCCGAAGACAATTAGATATTTCTGAGCCGAATGTCTATGGATCACAATCTTTTGTGCTTGCAGTGGGTAAAATAAAGTTCCCAAAGTAATCCGTGTTCCTCTGATCATACAAAACCTTGTTTATTTATATTGCGTCCTATTAAGACACCTAGAAAACATAGAGTTAACATACACAATCATGAGTATGATGTAATCAAAAGTGTGTGCAAGCCATGACAGACACACATTCTATGGTCGTTAGTGGTAAATCTGATCTCAACCACGGTGATGTTGGTCGACGAAAGCTGACCACCGAACAAGAAGACGAGCTGCAACAGATCATGTTTATACGGAACGATAATGTTCAGCTACACACACATTTCTGTGAGTGATGTGATCAAGTGTTTTCAAATAAGAATGAACGCTGTTCAGTTTGGTCAGATACCGGAAGAAATTGGGTCAATGTTTAGTGTTCACTACTAAAGGTAGGATTTGCAGTTGGTCGACTGATACACCAGCAAATGCAGTTTTGAGGATATCATGATATATTTCCATCGGGATGTCATTTCAAATGCAATATTCGACAAATCTCTGAGCACCAACCGATCGTACCCACACTTATTTAGTGATCTGAGATTCAACCAACTCAGTACCGTCCTTGGTGTAGGTCGACACATATTTCAACAAATGTGTGTCGTACGACTTTGTCAACTTCGCTTCTTGTTCATCCTATCCAAATTTGCTTTCAAATGGTAGATAGCTGTCGCAGATATTTAACATTTTAACGATTGTTTTTATAGTGTCGGCAATAGTCAGAGTTTCGGAGAAACTGAACGCCAAACAGACTTGTGGTATAATATGTTTCCCAGGTTAGTGGTTCTTATGGCTTATCCGCACTGAAGAGGTGATCAGCACTACCTTTGCAAGGGGCCAACTGGAAAGTCTGTGGGAATGCGACAGCTGCGATCAATTGTGGATGATGTTCAATCTATATGACAAGTAAATTTACAAGGGATATGGTTTCTTAGCAGAACCCTATTATGACCACCTGTCGTTGCGTTAACGTTTCCTTTCCGGTAATGGGTGTTGACTCCAACTTTGTGTGACAATGCCGTTTGTCGATTGGCTACGGTCGTTGAGTTTTTTGTTCTCTAGTTTGTCTGCCCTAGCCTGAATGAAGCGTGACCAACCTTAACAGTTATGCGCTACGGCAGTGTGACCAACAAGCACGGACGCACATGCGTACACGGGTATGGAGCGTATGTTGGGCCAGAGTAAAGTTTAGTATTAGCAAAACTAATGGTAAGGTTTTGGTTGAGTGTTTTGCTAGTCTGCGGACTAGTTCCGTTCCGTATGGTTTCCATCGTCCGATTGGCCTAGACGCAGCTAGTGTACGCGCGCGTGTGATGAGATGAAATAAACGGGTAAGGAAGTGCGTTCGTTTAGACATTAGTTTGAATGGTGCAGTATTACTGTGTGGTCAAAACGTTGCCAATTGGGGCCAGTAAACTTAGACAGCCGTTAACAATAAATGGGCTATCCACAAACGCTTCGTTCAAGCGTACACTTTTGAAGACAAATAGGGGAACACAACTGGGGGAACGCAACTGGATTGTTGATACTGTAAATCGCCGCCCCAGTAGAGACTGTGTAGTCAACATGAATGATATAAAGGGCATCATTGGTAAAACCGTAGGATCACCATACAGCTATCTGCTTTCGGACCTGGACTGGTGGTCGTCCAAAGAGGTGGTCGATTTGAGTAGGTCTAGCTGAGAGTCACAAATTATATCGACTGTCATCTCAAATAGAAAGACGAGTCCCAATTTTTGTTTGTTCTCTATCTAAATACGCTAAATACCGCAAACAAATACACATTTATCAAGTGCTTTTTGATCTGCTGATCGTTCGCAGAAGTTCGTCTCACTACCGTGCTGATCATACACAAGAAACCAACTGAAAATTATTTTTCAAAGCACACGGTTAAAAGTAAGCAGTGAATGTTATTACTGATCTGACCGAAAAGTCTTCTTCCTCAACCGCCTTTTCTTCAACATCTACTTTATTTCCGTATGAGTCCGATGCTCACTGACACACTCCATAGAGTTAACTATATTATACAACGGTGAGGGGAGGAAATGAATAGAAGTTTTTTGGCTTCGAACACTTCTGTAGAGAATTCCTGGCATGAGATGTTCGCTTTAGTACTGGAATCTATTTGGACAGTTTCATCGCGTTTTCTCTTACGTTTAAGCAATGCCAAATCGTAATTCGTTCAGTTTACGGTGTCGTCACTTCGGATTTTTCCCGTGATGACCTATCACATTTTTCTAATGAGATCATAAAATACCGCGCATATTGGTTTAGCACAGCATTTTGGGACTGGAGTCGTTCTGAAGTCTTGCGATTATTGCTTATATAGGTAAAATCGATTTTAGAGTAGATCACGTAACTGAAAAACTTTCAGTTTGACTTGATAAATCGAAATCATGCATGGCAGTGTCTGGTAGCCACCTTGATGTGGTTGTGTGCGCTATAGGAGCAGGTAGTTGTGGAATATAACAATGTTATAAACTCTTCGAGAGGTCAAAATCAGTAGTCGATGTCTGGTAATGAGCCATCCTGAAGAGGATCGGTATGTAAAGGTTTTACTTTAGCAAGAACTTGACTAGAGTAATTCAACTATTAATTGTATTTCCGTAAAAGCAACCTCATAAAACTGCTATTTATGTAAGTCTACTGATCTTGATAAATCTATTAGAAATATATTAGAACTGAAGTTTGTTACTATCTCCAACACGAAGATGCAAAACAATTAAATTGGTGCATGTATGCCTAAATTCAGCGCGAACTGGTTGTAAGTTCAGATCCGAGTATCTCACACTGGATAAGTACTATGGTTTTCAGCGGGATAATTTCTGCCGTGTCCATGCTCTTCGTTACTTACTCCGAACCACCATAGCCGACCGTCGGTTTCAGCTTCATTTGTATTCATCAGTTGTGGATATCACAGAATATAGACCTTGATGGATAACTTCAATGTTGCGAGTAGAAACTCTTATTCATGTGGCCACCCTTACAACAGACACTGATGGTAACGAGATCATTGACTTACTATACGCAGCTGGCTAGCGATTCTAGCCGGTTATATTTATACACTAAGCAAAAACCTGTCGACGAGTTATTTCATAGAAATATTGGAAAATAACACCATCTTTTTCTGTTCTTTCTTTGAGCCCAAAAGCTGACCCGAGAGAATCATCTGTTAGTAACACCTAGTTTGGAGTCCGATTCGATGTTTATTCAATTTAACTGAGCCAACTACATGAGTGAAGTTAATCAAAGCGGGAGATACGCGATTCAATGCAATTGTGCGATAGTATTGAGTCACTGATTAACGATGCAAATATAACTCTCACGACAATGTTCGAGTCGTTAATCTTGATATAATACGGACATGTTAAGATGAAGGCAAAGGCGGAATTAACCCAGGTCACTGAGATAGGCTAATTTTGGAGTCAACTAGTTTAGAAGCAGGAGGAAAGAGACAAACCTTCATATGGATAAACTTTTGAGCAGTCAACGCGTTCATCTGTTCAACAGCCAAAATACTTGTGCCCGGATAGTTCTGAATCTTTGCTGGCTTTCATTATTTCGACAAGTTCTGAAGCGAGACGTTCTTAAGTGATTCCAAACTTATCACCTGTTCCTAACGCGTGACCCATAATGACAAATATTCTAAGCATGACCTGATACTCACAATTAGTTCGAAATAGGTTCGCAAGCAGCTGTTAGCATACGTCTATTTTAATTATTATCTCTAGACCAATCTGTCTACTTTTAAAGTGGGCATGAGTCATTAACTTCCATTTCCACCAGGAAGTTTTAGATTCACGAGAACTAAATATGTTGTCGTTTATTTCGCGAAGTAACACTGGCGCGTACATAATTCACATCTTAAGAACGGCTTAATCAATATTTCCTTGTGCAGGGTTCCGACTGTTTTTTTCATGTTCCATATTTATCTTCAGCACTAGGCAATTTAGAGCTATTTATAACAATCTCATACGGAATCGTTTTAAGTTGACTTCCAATTATTCGTTTCATTTGCCACTGTGATCATGGGAACTTCGCAAACCGTCTATTAGATGCAGTACAAGCGAATCGAAGTGTTTGGCTTAGTATCAGCCATTTGTTTGTTCATCAGCGAAGAACGTGTATTACAACCACACTTCCTAGGTGGGCTAATAGAACTACCCTCACAGTCGGTAGATCAATCACTTGATGACAATAGACCGACTGGGAGGGACGAGGTGTAGACGATACATCTGTCCCATTGTTTGTATAATTTTTTCACCAGTGCTTACATCAAATAACTTCTAGTCCGCACAATGTCACTCATATAATCGGCATGAACGTGACAGCGTGTAACATAGCCGTAAGTTTTAATAATTGCAATAAACATTCAGCAAACTGGAACAGATTGAAAATGCACGAATAACGCAACTGATTGCTGGTGGTTTTTACCACATCGGGGCACGGTATTTAATGGAAACAACAGTAACCTCCAAATTGGCCGGCTATGGTGTGATCACTAACATTTCAACTCTACATTCCACGTGAGTACCACCACAGATCACAAAAATGGCAATTTTATGGCAACATAATCGGTTTCCCTATTTACTACTCCACATTACGGTCCAAATCCATTCTATTACCAGACGAATTAGTTAATCAGAAGACTGACTGCCGTACTCGTCCGTACGTAAACGAATACCAGACGAAAGTGCTTATTTTTGATCATTTTCTCTCTCCTGTGCGTATTATGCGATAGTTGTGAATGTCATACACGACTGACCAGCTACCAAACGAACGCCAGTAACATTAGGGGACGACCTACCTTGATTAATTTAATGCTACATATGACTGTCTTCAAAGCTCTGCAATCATTCTGTCTAACACATGAAAGTCACACCACCAAAGTAAATGTAACCGTTATGCTCCAGTACCTCATATGCAGAACAAAGTAATCATCCAGTCAAAACATGGTGAACTTTCTATTAAATGATGAAGCGGTGTTTTGGCTTTTTTTATAGATATAATAAGCGCTAGCTCTCCATGTTCTGCCAAAGTTATGTACATTTCCGAACGACCGCACTGTCTAATTGACTAGTCTGGTTTTGGACACTTTCAACAGGATTTTTAACACAGGTTGGAGTTATCTATGAGTTATTTATTCATCTAGGAATATTCTGCAGACTTGCCAAGTTTTCCAGGTATAGACAAAGAACTAGACATATAACGACTATATAACTTATGTTAACCTTTTTGACTGGACTAGATGAATTTTGTAACCATAATTAAGAACATTGGTAAACGTGGAAGACTATAGGCGTGCATTTTAACAGTGACCTTTTAAAATTACTATACGATAGACTCTCTCCAAACGTGATCTCGACTTTCCATTCTACTAAACGTCTACGGCTGATTTATTTTGCAAAACAGAGGCTATCTGTCTGCTGCCCTCATAAGAAACTATCAGTGTTGTCTTAACCGGGAGTTGCATTGCGGCTCTATTTTTTCAGACCAGCAAGCTAGTCGCTGTTCCATAAATCTCACACTATGATCGAATAACCATACAATGCGTAAAATATGAATACACCTGATTAAGGTACATTATTTTGATCACGTTTCAAGTTTTTAAAATCATTTTATGCCGAGGCAAGTGGAAAACAAAAATTTGATTTCCATGCGTTCTTAGTGATCACAAGGGGTGTATGCAAACGAGACACAACTGGATGATAAGTTTGTGCTAGCAGCGTTCATGCAGTTCGACAAACCATCGAGGTCATGTTATTTTGTCCTGCAACCGGACGAGTGTGGTCCGTTGTGTGATCGATACTGAACATACTAGCTTCAATGTAGAGTCAGTGAGTATTGCTCACTACTTACTGTCGATAGCCAATGAAGACGAAGTTCCTTATAGTGACTTTCAGAATGAGATTTCCAAATTAATTGAAGAAGACAACATAGACTCATAACAATGTGAGAATGATTGAGAGATTGAGAACCTGTTGTACCTTTGAATAGATTGAAAATAAGACCCGCTACAAAACCATATGAAAGTTGGCAAAGTTTCCACCACGATGAGCGGCTTGAAAGTGCACTATTGCAAAATTGGTGGAATGAAAATGATGAGGCTGTGTAACCCGAATAAACTGCATGCAAGAAGTGTCCATTCTACCTTCAAACTGAATTAAGAAATATCAGTTCACATAGCCTGCATGAACTTCAACTCCAACCGCCGTCATTCTAAGTGGATTCAGCATAAGTCAAGCACCAACTTTGCGTTATAGGATTACCGATGACTTGCCCGTACTTTACTTACTAATGCAGTTAAGCCGATTTTCGTATACGGCGATTGTACACATTTCTTCCAAGATTAAACAGATCTGGTTCCACTCATCTAAACTGTCAGCCACAGGCGCTTGTGAGAAATACATAGGTAACCATTTCGGCTCTTGTAGAGACGTACCTGTCGTCTATTAGCATCAGACGACAACCGCGTAAGCAGGAATTCTTAACCAGGTTCAAATCAACATGTTTAGCAATCGTTTGACAGTCTAGAGAGTCTACTTGTGGATAACTTTGTTGTATCCGATATGGAATCAGTGGATTAAGAATCAACACACTTCATTTGCAAACACGTGTTGTAATACACTTGCAGTGGAAGATTGACGGTCTCTAGTGAAGACATTCAATAGCTACAACGGATAAAGCACAACGATGAGTGGCTGAAGTGCAAAGACAGTTCTCACACCACATAAAACACACTCAACTCATGGAATATCTAGACGATGCAAACGATGACGAGTACGTGGATTACGACATGAATCATGAAATAATTGTGTTTACAACAACTATCGGAGCAAAACAAACAAGTACGTTCATAACGTCACGGATGTTCTCATCGAACGTTCATCTTCTGCTATGGGTGTTATCATCTGTGAAAGTACATAACTGGGATGAAAATGCACAACGTTTATTTCAAAACATCCGACACGGTTTCTGTTTCATTACAGTGTTTGGGTTCAAATTATGCACCCAACACTAAGATACACCACATATGGATTGTAACGAAGAAAAACTGTTCCAGAACTTCAGTACCATATGGGCCTAACAAATACCCTTATATATATATATGCATATGCATTGATCAGTGGTTGGACATGCTCAATCGAATAGGAACAAAACTTATAAACATGGCTTCGACGTTTATGAACTAAGAATGCCTATAGAAGACTATTCACTAGTCAGGTTTACAAGTTCGTTGAATGTTTGCTGTGTGCCATATGAACACACCTGAGTAACACATTGTCAACAAGATCATGCCATGTGATTAATACCATGTAATGAGTAATAGCCCTGGTGGACTTTTCATTGATCATGTTATGTAAAGTTCAGTGCTCTCAACAGTTAGCTTACACGGTTTATACAGCAATTGTTGTCATTATTTTACAACCGAGCACAATTCGCTTCATGTCATGAATGTACAGTAGCAGATTCCATAAAAATTAATACCATGCTTTCCACCCTATTGAAATAAACCTAATCAAACGACTTGAAAGTCAAATATAATTTTTGTGCACTTCATTATAGTGCGGAAGAGACAGTACAGTAATGTCAATAGCTTTATGCTGAAAAAGCAAGATAAAATCTAAATCGATACCTGGATGGTTTATCAGGAGACATTCACTCAAACAACTCTATTGATGGCGGATTGAGCTTTCTGTCAAACACAATCGGAGAAAACGGCTGTCTTGACAAAATGAGAGCTGTAGGAGTAAAATCTCTAATGTGATTCTATTTCAAAAATGCTCATTCATCGTTCACATAACATGCCTCCTAGAACACTTCCAGCAGCGTAGCTTCTCTCTTGATTTGTCATCCGTTCATTTGCCGCTCTATTCTGAAAGAAAACTGCGTGCTCACATTCACACTAGGTTCGTATGATTTTGTCCGTTGTAACACAGGATGTACGACGAAAAACCTGCGGAAATCTCCAAGAGAGTATCATCAGTCCAAGCTAGGAACATGAGTGAGAAAATATCTAATGAGCCCGATTGACTGTCATTCAGTACACACGAACTACACAGTTAGCCCTCAGTGTAAGTCTGCCAGAGTAGTTGGTGAATGAACAGCTAACCAACCCAGGTAAATCCCACAGTACCATTTCGTTCACGGTTGAGCAGACAGCTGTTCATTTGTCTCACAGAAACTCGTGCACACCAAACAGGTTTCTTCTCCTACTAACCTTAGATAGTCAGCAGTCAATCTGTCTTGGACCGGAGTTGTTGGACAATAAGTAGCAAGTCATGTGTGCTGTATGCACTTAAAAACTACGACTTACGTTATAAGACTGGTAAAAAACATGACATGACATGATAGACTTGAACAGATTAATGAGAGAACAATGTGGATTGTGGATTCGTTGCACACCATTTCGATAGTTGTAAACATGTGATTAGCATGAAAACAGAGCAACAAGTATTACAGAAAGCGGCTGAAAATCCGGATGTGTACTGACCTGTCGTTAAAGTTTCGAAATCAGGTTCGGCATTATCTATTGTAGATGAAAATGTGGGTGTGATAAAACGATATAATGGATGTTGTGTTGACTACTATAAAGTAAACAGCGGTAGTTCTACTGTCTGCTTTCTAATCGAGTGGGTAACAACTGGGATCAAGAACTGTTTAACCAATAAACCGAAATAAGGACGGGACTGTTGCAGTGAGTTGGTGAACACTACCAAGCTGTCTTTAAGGAAAGTTTGTCATTTAAACCGTACCTCAAGTTTCTGTGATATTCCAGCCACACCACTTGCTATTGATCTTCTGACAACATGATTATATATTGAGTAATAACTGTCATAGTACTCCAGACAATACTCCTTAAGAGTAGACACTGAACAGCTTTATATCAGGCCAGCAAATCGGTGCATACACAATTAAGTAGACAGAAACATCAATGTCTAACGCAACTAATCATTTTCAATTAAATAGAACTCGTGATTAATAGAGCTTATACACGCTTTACTTTCCCGAATAGAAGAAAGGTGCTAACTGGAAAATCAACAATTTTTCTGTCACCAGACTCACTTTTTTACGTGTTTATTGTGTTTCGCTTACATCCTATTTCCCAAAACGAACTGAAAACCCGACGAAATTAATATGTATCTGACCTTAACTGGGATATTATCTAACTGCGCAGCCGTTCAATGTGACCACATCTAGTGCTTACAAACGTGTGTCCAAAAATCCTTCCATGGTTGCTTCCAACCATCTCTTTGAAACGTTAATCAGTCTGGTGACAGTAATGTGAATTGTATTAGGGTTGCGTCACTTGGATGGCCAAACAACTCTTGAAGCGAATGGTTTAGGTCAAGACAAACAAGATTGAACACCATCATACACACGAAAGAACGAACGAACCTGTACGAACAGCAATAATAATGTTAGTATTTGTCATATTTTGCAGTCAATTGGAAAGAAACGTTACAGTCCGCAGTCACGTACACCATTCGCACCGACTCATGTAGGTTTGTTTATCAGCGGCTTTCGTGCTCCCTTCATGCCCACTGGTAACAAGACGTAAACACTCGAGCCTGAGTTCATACGAACAAACACGCTTGCACACACAACATCGTATGTCATACCAGCTGAACGTGACTTCCTAAAGCAGACCCATTTCAAGGCCACCCATTAAGCAATGCTGCCATAGATAGTTGTAACTCAATCGTACACACACAAGTAAACATACACATACACACACAACGAGGTAAGCACAAAATAATAAGCTGGTTACGGATACTTGTCGCGAATCGGTGACACTTCTGTAGCAATCAGAAAACACGCATACAAGCACATTTTAGTCGATCCGTACCTCAGTCAACTCGGCGGCGTCGTTCAATCCAGTATACCCCTCTCATGTATTTCACCAGGGCCATACACACACTTCACTACATACAACTAGCACCAAACAAGGTCAAATTGATACAGATTCCGAGTCTACACGTTCGTGTGGCTGTTTTAGTGGAGCCTACCAGTTTCTGAGGCCTTTTGTACAACGACAGAAAGAAAAACGGTCGCCGTCAATCCAACACTGTTGTCTCTCATTGGCATTGGCGACCTACCCCTCGGTTGGTTAATCACTTTCGTCGATAGTGACAGCGTAGGTGCACATCATCTTGACCGAGTTTCGGATGCGAACAAACCCACTTCGAAGGCTCTTTCTATTCCACACCACCACAACCATCAATTCATCAGTGATTGTGTCTGTATGTTACTGGTGTGGATGAAGTTAAGTAAATCTTACATGATTGTAACAGATTAACGTGCTTTCAGTAGATTGTTTTATTCGTGATTTGTGTGTTCAACTACGCATGTATCACTTAAAGAGTGTTAGACAAATATTCGTGCATTTGTGGTCTAAATCCGATATTTTATTCTAGCTGAGTATTTATCATTTTTAACTATTTACTGACACTTTTTCTTAGGAGCGATAGAAAGGAATACTGTGTAATATACTGATATAGGATGCACATTTTCCTGGTAAAGTTTTCACTAATACAACAATAAACGATTAATCCTTATATCCCCATGTCAGTCGAACATCTCTGATAGTTAACTTAAGTAGACTGTAATATTCCTATATTGAAACTACATGTCCCACTTGTTTGTTTGTTCCAAACACATCTTGCAATTAATCGTATCTGATCCGGTTATCACGTGCTGAAGCGATGAGTATGACTCGGTTTGGTCAGCTCAACATCTTTGACCCAACCCATTTCAAACTGTAACCACAACAAACCCTACTAATGGTTCCTGTCTACAGATTAGACTCCCGAACGTGTCTCAAACCATTGTCAGATGCACGCGCATAAATTCAGAAACTCTCTGTCAAATAACAAGCAGTATTTTCAACTGAATTTAAATGAGGCTGTTCACCTCACTCTGTATACGCCAAGCGGTAAGCCATAAGACACAAAATGTTGCACAAATCCACACGCACGTCAAGTATTCGAAATTTTCTAGGTCCATCATATTCAGTCGGTACAGCTCGATCTGAACAAACATCATCCAACGACATCTGCTTATGCATTCCAAGGCTTGTTGAAGTGACAGCTCGTTAAATGAAAACAGACAAACCCATTGTATCAGACCAACCAGACTTGTTCTAACGTCTTCGGGTGGGTAAGCCCACCATGCACTTCACCGACGTCACCACTGCCATCATCATCCATTTCAATCCATCCTGGTCGTTGGTTTGACGGGAAGTTACAACGACATGGGACAGAAGCGTGCGCATTTTGGTCGAAGATTGTCATATTCAAATGGATAGTCACTTCACCCGGGGTCTATGTGTTTTATATGTGATTGTGGGTGCTCTTAGGTACCATATACATAAGAGTATGTATAAACATGTAGGGTCGTCTATGTGCCGATTGCAAGATGCCCCCATGGTGAGAAGTAGACTAATGTACGAGCAGAACTTCGGTACGGATCAGAAACCTCGCGCCAAAGGCCACAGTTGAACATGCTCTTCAGCCCTGACCCAAGGAGGGTGTAACACTAACATGCACGCAGTGTCAGTGCATCAAGTATGTACCGTGTCCGGATCGGAGGGTGGAGACATGGCTATGACTATGTCCATTATGCAAACGCTTGGACCACTTGAGCCCCACAGCGTTACAGCACACATTAAATCACGGGTTTAGAAAACACAAAGTTACAACTGTTCGAGTATGACCGCTACTCCATCTAGGTATACGTCACATCGACAGCCATAACATTCGCAATCGGATTAAACGCAGCGTAAATAATGAAGCACTTTTGTATGAGATAGGCATGGAATGAACGTTTCAGGGCTCAACGAGAGGCTGTACGAATTTATCACTTCCAGGATTTCATTAGTTGAATAGTACAGTGGCGGACCGTCTCATTCTAGTTATGATTTTCATCTCAGTAGCAATAAGCCATAGCAAGTTTAATCGTGTGCTAGGACGGAAACCATGGCATCACTTTGGAAAATTCTGGGCATTGGTATAAATGGTTGGATCCCCTGTCTACTTACCATCCGTACCAGGAAATTCACATACAAAGGGATGGTAGATTTAACTATTTTTGCCCAAACTTGTCAATTTGTTTTCTGAACAGTTTGCTTTAGTCACGTGAACTGTGATTTGAAAAGTTGTGATATTGAATTTATACTTTTCGTTCTCTGTCACGCGACATGAGATGAATGCAATTGTTACACACAGTGCCAAAAGTATTGCAAACATTGATAAATCGGGAACTCTAAAGAAGTGGTGTTATTTGTCTGGTTATATATATATATATATATATATATATATATATATATAACAGTGATGTACAATCTCATTTATTACTTACTAACTCAAGGAAACAAAATGAATTATGAGTAAAAGTGAATTATAACACCCTTCCATCCAAAACTACCTTCAGAGAGATAGAAACCTGTTGAGTTAAATACGCGCGTTGTGGAAACAATCCTTCCAGAACCGCAGGCGAAGCATTTTTAGGGAACGAGAAATGGGCGTAGTTCTTCATTAAGAAAACGGTACCGCATCCATGGCAAATCACACCCTGTTTGATTTTACATTAAGCACAGTACATACAAAACGTATACATGTTTATACGCATCGCTCAGAAAGTTGTCCTACAGGCTACTAAAGAATCCGACTTAGGAGTTCCAATCGTTGAATCATCGACTGGAATGAACAAGCAGCAATCGTGCTTTCACAGGCGAAAGTAGTCTTGCGTTCAGATACGGTAGCTCGATCCTGTCTTGCGCGAGATCAGTGGCATAATTATCAACACATTTGCTGCAGAAAATCGTGACCGCAGTTCAAGTCCCAACCGTGTAAAGTATACGCACACTTGACGAGTTCTAACGACAGCGAAACCTGAATCTACCGCTTCTCTTCAAAACGGGTTGACTGGAACATCTACGGTCATCTAACATCCATACTCAACTGGAAACCTATTACAAAACTTAGTAAACAGCGGTATTTTCGTTTAATCATATGAGACCCCCCTCCAATCCCACCAACTGATAGCATGGACAATTCAGCGACACTTTTAAAGAATGGTCGTTTGCAAACGTTATCCGATATTTCGTTGTAACAAATCAGTACCTTAAACCATCCATACAAATGATGCGATTTTAATGTGAAATATAGACTCATTAGCCGGGAAGTAGATCGAGTCAAACCATACTGGACCAATTTTTTTAAACATCCTAAAATAACACAAACTTATTGGCATCTCTTCGAGCTATATTCCCTCTCTCTTTTAATACTTAGTAACTAGGTCCTGAACCTAGGTAACACAGTAAGTATTCCATTGTTTTATCAATCAAGAGTTTCTGGGTCGTGTTTGCTCATTGGCTGGCATTTGTTTATACCTGGGAAGTGTGGCGATACCCCCACCACGTTTATAATCACATCGTGATGTGGCCACCAATATTAAACAGTTGTAAACCCACGACAGAATACGCTAATTCGTCCTCGATATAGCAGTGCGCTTGAAAAATATCGGATTCTCATCCCGGTAATAATTAACACGGAAAATCTCGGTCCTGAAAATAACGTGACTGTCCCCGTAATTTGTTCCCAAGACAAACCAAAAGAAGATTGCGAAAACAGTTTTGTTCCGCCTGAAGAACGTGTGCAATCACGAGAAAACTACAAGGTGCGTAGTAACCTAAAAACATTCTTGAATCAGAAAATGGAAAGTTACCAAAAAGAATAGTTGTGGTTATTAATCCACCAATGAACCAAACGGAATAAAGGTCGGACAGGTAAAAAAACCAAGGTTAACTGTCGGCCGTTTTGGACAGTTCCGTTCATTCTGATTGGATCAATCGTTTTTCTCGAAGACGGAGGCGATTTTGGACCGGAAAAAATGAGTCCCCTAACTAAAGTGCAACGCCAATCAGTTTGTTTCTTCAAAAATCTAATCCAAACGATACACGTGTGCCATTATTTACCTCGACCTATTACCCTCCATCAATTTACGGCGATTGCGCAATCGGCAAAACAGGTTTCAAGCTAAAGCCTCTGATAGTACACCTCATTTGATGTGTTTCAGCTTGCCTCAGTACACCAGGAGCAGCTTTGTACAGACTCCACTACCAATGACATACGCATGATTACTTCAGTGAATCCGACAATGTGGCTGTGTCTGGTTTAATGAGATGATATACTGTTAATTCCCCGAAGAAACACAACAGAATAAACACTTTTCACACCCTGGATGACATTCCTTGTTGGGAATGATGAAGGCGGATGATCTTTCAAATGTTGTAACCTTGACGCATAAATATGTTGTCAAACGGGTTTATGTTTTTAAGTGTACACTCCTATCTTACAGCCCCTTCTAATCAGGTAAACATAGTTTAGAAATAGGGGTATATTTAAAATAATATTAGAATATCTTTCCAAAAAATTAGGTAGATTATGCACATTCTGATTACAAGTACAAAAGCAATTTATTATCCTCACATATCCATTTTACTTGAGCTCATTTGAGAAAATATAATAAACATCGAGCCACAACAGAATGCCTACTCAGAATACCAGCATTATTTTTCACCTTGATCGATTGCTACTGAATCGACAATTCCGATATGTAAAACCATTTTGACTGGTTACGCATGAGTAGCGTCTACAATATATTTGTACTTCAATGTATTATAAGCTTGCCGCGTCTCATTTTTTTCCCCCTATAATTGTAGCCGAAACGTTTACAATGAAAAATTATGGCTGATTATTTCTGAACATTTCAATTAATAGTTACTGTAGTTATTAACATAAGAAAAATAGTCACACTGAATACAATACTTCAAACTGATTCAAGCGGCTTTTGTCACAAGATATGTATTTTCAATTTGACATTAAATAAACAGACAGACATTATGTTAATAACAATTGTTGAATCAGTCATTTATTTTCTTGGAACCCAACATGATTTTTTCAACGATCGATCATTGCAAATGAATGGCAGAGAGATTGGGCAGGTGGTCACAAAATGATAGTTCACCATTTGAGTTCATCCTCATTCGTTTCTCCTCTTTACTTTTAATTACCAATTCGCCTAGTGAAGTAAAAAAAATACGATTGTTAATACTACCACCTTTCATGTTAAACTTTATGTACGTAAACCAACGTTTGATCATCGTGACGGCAAAGTAATTTCAAAATTTAGATTGTTTGAAGCTTGATGCGCAAACTGCGTGAATGATATATGTAGAGGATTACAACAACGCTAGTTCCTCAGTTTTCACTTACTTGATACCAGAAGAAACCTCTTTCAAAACAAATGTTTGGTTATTGGGTTGTGTTTACTGCCTGTTACATGTAGAAAGTGACTTAGTCACCGATCAATTCATTTCCTACCCATAAACATTCCACCCACCTAACGATTGTGGTGCACCAGTTACTCAGTGCTGTTACTCAACGTTTCAACCAAGAATTTATTGCCTTTTTGAATTTAGAACCAGTCATTATCCATTTGCTTTACAGTACACTAAGAAAAAAGGTCAACCCAATTCCCATAACTCCGACTGTCTTCGTTTACAGTTCAGGTGGCCTTTCTCAAGGTAACTCTCATCACCTATATGTAATCTATTCCTGGTAGTAAATGCCATAGTCAATAGACTTTCCCGTTGTTTATTTATTCTATGTATAGACTGAATGCACACAACTAACCTGCATCCTACCATCGCACCTTGCCGTAGTGTTAACTGTGAAATATCGTTCCCGAACGACATATAACTTACGGGTAATTCGGAGATTAGATTGCAATGGCGAACAAGGTGAACATATAGTTTTGTAGTGCATATGTGATTCGAACTGATCGATTCATCACGCTACGTAAGCTGCTTCGTTTTTGTCTCGACGATCGAGAATTCACGGCGTACTCACACGTGCTAACACGCTTACGCACTGCAGCCATAGCACACACACACACACACACACACACAGCGCTACTCTCATTTTGGAACAATCACACTAACGCAAGCGACAGTAGCAGTACCAAGCATTTGAAAGCTCGTCGAGGAAAGTCGGAAATAGGCAGTACGTAAATCATTAAACAGCAACCCTACACATGCAAAAAAGCGCTTGATATGCGTTCTATTCGTTCAGGCCTGCATGCGTGGGTATGTATACAGTCATGTGCCGCCGAACCATGGTCGTGTTACCGAGTCGAATGACCGAGTGCGTGCATGTAACACAGGGGACACTTGATTCAGCAACAAATTACACCGGAGGCATCAGTTTGCACTCCATATGTATAAATGCATGCCTACTCTCCGAGTGCACGTGTATGTGATTTTTTGGCTCCGTAATAATTATGCGTAACTTGATGGAAATGTGGTACCAACCCACCCGCCCCTAAACATAAGTAAACGCAGGCAGTGCACCCAGGTCTGTGTGTGTGTGTATGTGCACACGTACGTATGCGTGCGCGCATACGAAAGCGGTACACTTGATACACGTTAAGCAAATTCCGCCTGTTCGTTGGTGCTGCTCCACTTACCGAATCGCTATGGATGGATGGTTTATGAATGATTACAACCCGTGCTGAGGCTCATTAAATCACTAGGATTCGCTTAATCCAATTGTTTCTGAATGATTTGAGCAAGCGAAAATACGATATGTAGCACACTCAAACATTTTCTTTCTTTCTGTATCGTGTTTGTATGTATTTTGCTTTCCAATGAACTCACGCGTTTTTAAGAATGACTAGGTGTTTGCTATCATGTGTAAACACATCTGTCAAGTCTATAGGTTATTCTCGTCAACATTATTTGATCCTGGAAAATTCGCAGGAAATTAGGTATGATCACTCTACATGGGGTAACATTACGGCACCAGGAATGACCTTCAGTCCTCACTGGTTGTAGTCGATACTGGTTTTTGAGAGTATAGTTACACTGGTTTGTACTATTAATTCAACGGTTGATGAAAACACATGTTTCAAATGAAATGACGAGATTACCACTTCAAATGAAAATTAAAAGAAGCATTCAGTACACAGAACTCTGATGGACAGTCACTTGGATCTTAGATGCTTTCTAGTAATGATCACTACAAACTGTAAGCTAGGGGGTCATCCATTTTTGGCATAACAGTTAAAAAGAGTTTGACTGTAATAAATTTCAGCGCCAGTGACTGAGAGGAAATCGGACCTGAATACCATGTCGATTGGAAACCTTGTCCGACCAGCTGTTGTCGATTTTGTGTTTCATTTGATCTACATATCACAGTCTTTGTTTTAATAGTCTGATGGTTCGTACATTACCGCTGTGAAAAATCTGCAATAAACAGAACCTACCTTGGGTCTGGATCTCATAAGAGTGTTTGCAACTTCTGATTGTAATACACCAAATTTCCTACCCATTTTACACAATACGATTTCCCAGGGCTAGGTTCTTAATGACTTCGGTCAAACAAAATCAAGTCCCCGATCTCTTTGTGTTTCAGATATTTACAATAGCATAACTTCAAGCAGAATCAATATGAAGACTGAACATACCAACATTCATTCATGGGTTCATGCACAATGTTCAGTCTAGCATCATAAATGTAGGTAAATAGCCACAAACCTCTTTCTACTTTGATCCGCTTTGCTCAGTTCCACAGGTAATTCAAACATGCGCATCTGTTTCTGGACGCTGAATCTCATTAATATCATACTATGCTCACAGTTGAGATCACACCCGGGCTGGATGTTTAGCTCATCGCCTGGGTCGGATAAAGTCCGATATGCGGGGCGTACTTTTTCAATGAAGCAATCGTTATCATTCCCCAGTTTGACCTAAGAAACGAGATGTCACTTATGTACTATCTCCCGCATACTGTTATCCACAACAGTATGCTCGTGTGCTAACAATGCATCCTGCAGATCTGTCCGAATGCATTGTTGTTGGATGAGCTGGCTAGTTCAGTTGACAGCAACTGGAAACCGACGGCTGGAAACTCTCGAACGTTAGTTGGGCCGAATGTATGCTGAGCACACGGATGCCTCTTTAGGTCACAGCCAAGTTCCTTCTATGGATAAATGAAACCATTATCTTGTAGATATCCATGGGATGAAAGGACAAGGATGAAAGTCGAATAAGAACTGAACTAGAGCCCCTCCTGGGATCTAGCGCAAGTACACAAGAGGACACCAACCACAATGCTGCACTCCTCTCTGGTCGACGTCTAAGTTAATTATAGGAAGAAAATGAAAACTGTCAAGAGATGTGTCCCTGATAATCTGTTTCTCGATGGCCAGGTAGTTCAATGTCTATTGAGGAAGACGTAGTCCAACAGCCATTCTGTATTCATGTGCAGACTTCACACTATTCAGGAGTTCGGATGTGAAACGGAACTGATTGTTTGTTTGTCTTTGCTGATTTCGTCGCATTTTGCAAAACATTTTTGTGTGCGTGACTGGCCACAAATAGAGAATTCGGATGATATGGAAACACAATTTGTTCTTCTGTTGAAGATAGTTTTCAGTAAATGGCTTAACTGACAAAATTCTTCATTTATAGTATGAAGGTATAATATATAATGAGAGATGTGGTAAAACATGTTTCGGCTGATATCCCAACTTTTCTTGTGTGGTGTGGTTATTAATGTTGGGTTTCCCTTGGTTTGCAACAGAAGAAACTACTCACATACAGGACCTCTCCAAAGTTACTATGGTCCATAACACACTCATATAGTATCTTTGTCATTTGTCGCTATCGTTATGTAAACTGAAAGTATGAATTATGAAAACGAAGTTGCTTGAGTCTACAATAAAAGTTGTTTAACTGTTAGTGTAACTCAGACAATACGTACAGTCCAGTCGACTCTTAATGTGTTCTTATTTATACATATATCCTTCTTCGTGCGCATGTTCGCGTTCATCCACTTGTCGATACTCTTACTCACATGCCCAATGGTAGTAGTACACAATCAGTATCAATCATGGCTTCCTATAATGACCTAGAGCGTTCCAGTTATCACTGATAGCTCCCCACAAAATTCACATTGTCTCATTTGATTTCATTGTTCACACCTATTGATAATTAGATGGTTACTGACAGGGAGCAGATGGCGCCGAAGATCATGGTGAGAGCTTGTTCGTTTTCGGATTAGAACTCAATCGACCGCACAAGACTAACGCTACTCATCTGACCTTGCTTGCAGGAGCATGCCAAACAGCTTATCGCATAGACCTTTCATACACACACAAGAGGATTAATATAGACTAGTAAACTAGCAAATAGGTCAAAGGAATTGGTTTGTTCGTCTTCGACATCGCTCGGGGCAATCACGTGACCTATCAAATGACAGTACTGTTCACTCATACGACATGTGGGTTGAAACCAAGGTTTTAATATGATCAATGAAATTAAGCCAAGTCAAGTGCAATCAGGAGGAAGGTGTGTAGCCCTACGGCAAACATTTAGCCAGCATCTAAGAATACTGAATTAGCAAGCGTAGTATATATTAAGATAGCATAGCATTTTCTTCGAAAACTTGATCAAAAGGGGGTCATGGGCAACGGATAAAGTTGTTAGACTATGAATGATAGGATCGTTGTGTTAAATAGTAAGTGATTTTATGTTATTGAATAACTGAAAATTGATTGAGACGTTTAGGATAAAACGAGTGAGATGGATAAGAAGGCATTATCTGAGCGAAGTGTTCTCAAGCAAAAAAAATTGATCCAGACTGCACAGAAAGCACCACTATATTTGGAGGTGTAAGTAGATAGTCCTATCAAGTGCCCAGAGAGAAATTTACAGGAAAACAGACGAGCTGGTGTGGATGAATGCATGAAGTAATACAGTAACAACTTGACGGATTTCATATAGATGAATCTGGAGAATGGAAAAAGTCGATAACGTTCTTACGTTGCTTGAACAACAACCACATAAGGGAATTAAGTAGGTTTATGAGAGAAAATAAAACACATCTAATGGATAGAACGAGCTACGGGAGTTGAATCGTGTTCAGTAGAATGCAGGTCACGATTAGCAGATCTATGCTTACGCATGAAGCGCAAACAAAACTGCTATGACCCACTGGCCAGCGATAATCAGAAATGTCTAGCGCACGACAATACAAATCACGGAACGTAGCACAGAGCTTAGCAATACCCGGAAACCCCAGAATAACACAGAAGACCGTGACCTTTAGCCGAAATTGTATTGGCTCTTAAACCAAAAGTAACATAACAGACGACCATCTGCGTATATATAGTCTTTGAATGGCTTTGGAGAATCCCAAATGAATTGGTGCATTAAAAATGGGATGGGCCAATCACAGACTCAGGAGAAACGTGCGCCAAAATTGAGTTTTGACACGTTGTGGCGGGAAAAACTAAGATTCAAAATCACAATTTATTCTTCGATGATACCTCGGAAAATAAATCATTTATGGGAAAATAGACCTTCCCCAACCAAAACTTTGTGGCGCCCAGAAATTGCATACACAAGAGGATGTTAGATAGTTTATTTAGTCATCCAGCTGAAAGTGAGGTAGAACGAATACTTCAACGTAGACAACACATTTAGAATGGAATGCTTTTGAGACCATTTGTTCAGCAGAAGGAAAAGTATATAACAACAAAAGTTACATTCTAAACACCGTTTCGGTTAATGCGTAAAATCTGAGAAGTTTGTCTATTCAAACTGCGTTCTTTCATTAACATTGTTTCAATTGAGCAAAGTACGACATTGTCCAACACCAGCTCCAGTAGCAGTTTTTTAAAGTAGATCTCTGCCAAGTCTGCTGAAAATATTCTAGAAGCATTACATCCTTTTTCCAGAGAAGCTAAAAAAAGGATCCCCGAGGTAAAGTGTTACTGATAGTATGTAAACTTAGATTTATCACTGGGTTTGATGATTCACAGCTCGACAGACGGCAGCTAAATTTGCTGAAATCTGTGGAAACGATACGATACTTGGTATACTTTTAACGCTTGTACTGTTTTCAAGGTTAAACTTTTATTCAGATAAACATCCTGGGATTATTTAGATATCTTGTGTAGGCGAATTATCTGCTGATGCAATGATAAATAATGGTTTATTTGGCTAGTTTTGCTTCGTAGCTGTGATGTCAGTAGATGAAGGAGAAGGAGAGGGAGTACACAATATTTTTTATCGTATCAATGTAAACAAGTGGAGTGTAGATATTAGTAGACCACCCACAATTAGCAGCCAAATTTAAATCAAAGCACTCTCAGTCAACTGTTAATTAATACGAGTGGCCCTTATCCACAATGGCAAACATTCTGCACTTCCTTGATCTACAACGTAATAGTGGTAGCAGCAAAATGCAACTCTGCATACCGGCAAACTCGCAGACGATGTCAGTTTTGGAAAGTTTTAGATAAACAGAATCGTATATTTGGAAGCATATATCATTGTTGACAACCCTTGGGAACAGGACCTCATTTCTCAACAAAAGCTACAACAGTGATAACAACATTTTTCTAAAAGTGCCATTTTCTTTTGATAACTCTAAATTAATATAGATCCCCTTCCTTAGTGTTTTATACGCTGTTAGTTAATAACGATCAGCCGGTTCGGAGCGAAATATTCCGATTCGTGGACTAAAACTCAGAGCTGCCGTACTTTCTCAATTCCATGTAATAAAACCTAGCTACGTCTTTGTGTTTAGAAGACTTAGTTGGCAATGGGTGGATTGAGAGATAAGCCAGTAGTGTATGTGTTTCTACTGATAGGCCTTATGTATTCAACCACTAATGGACTATGCATTAGCTGATGTAAGGGTATTGCGTACTAATTGAGAAGGCTGACTAGATCAGTCCAAACAAGTATTGATCGAAATTCGACGCTATAACTAAAAGCCGAATACAAGGCATTTTACACAAATCAGTAAATATTTGAAATAGTAGAACAGTACAGACAACCTAATAGCTGTCTATCATACTTGAGCATCAGCAGCCTCATATATCTGTTCGACACATAATTAGGCATACTGTTGTTAGCATAGTCTTTACTAGAACCAAAAGTCTAGTATCTTGTATCCTGCTTTCTAAAACTGTGTGCGTCTTGTTGTCTTTAATATTTCGCATCATTATTTACTATTTCTATTCCCAGTGGATGTACTGGTGGTTTTGCGGGCTACTATATCTTTCGTTGAATCTCTCTAAGGCCTCTGTCCCGTTCATTTTTGGACTCTTATCAACTTTCCCGTTACAACCAGTTTTTACTCCAAAATTTGGCAAAAACCATGCTAATGTGAACTTCCACCTCTTTAGATGTTTAGTTCTGATAGACAGTAGAGTATTTGTTTGATATAAGTTGAATATCATTCAATTAAACGAGGCTGTCGCATTCCAATAGACTTCACAGCCTGTCTCGAAAAGAAGCACCATATTCGGATGTCGCTCTTGTTAGAGCTCATCTGTAATACACGTTCTTTCTAACATCAGGACTAGGAAATCCGCTCACGCTTTCATGAGGCAACCGTGTTGACCACTACGCCACTGACTCTGTAATGGGCATGAGGGAATAAACATATGAAAACTCTCGACCGCATTTGTTTGCGGGTGACGCTTTGATTTGTTCGTCTTCTTTCTGAGGTTTTCCCCTTATTTCTTGCTAGGTTCCGTTTCCACAAAACCGGTTTTCCTTTTCAGAGGTTAATTACACAGTGGGATCTGCGAAACTTTGAACTGCTACCATCAACCGCATCTTCCAGCAATCTTTGATATTATAGTTTTCATGACCATTTTAGCGATTATCATCTTCCAAAGAGATCGACACGCTTTTCACTCAAGTTGCTTTATGTAGAGAAGTCAACTTACTATTCCGACAAATTCTGCCATTGTCGAGAAGACATTGAATAGATGGTTTTCGTTTCAGAAAATCTGGTGGTACTAAATAAACTGTAAAATTATAACAATAGAAAACAACAGTTTGAAAATGACTTCGTTCAGCTTTGAAATCAGACATAATTCGATTAGGTCTGAGGTCACAGAATTCAAAGGAACGATTATCAGATTTATCTTGACAACTATGCTCATTTTACTAAACAGGTGGGTTATATAGCTACAGACATTAAGCGTCTATCTCATCTGTTTTGCTGAACGATTTGTCCGAACCGTAAAGCATATAACAGCTAACCTGTTTCATCTTATCACAACCGTATATATCGAACTGGTGAACCCATCCATTTGAGACACGTATTATAAGCCGTATCTTGACATATGCTTAAATACTCATGCAACAGGTGAATATTTACCTATGTTTATTTTCAATAAGTTACTTTGAATGACACCCTAACGCGGTTTCACTATATCAATGAGGTTTATGTCAAGGTCTAAAGTCTGTTTTTCCATAGTGGTTATCATAAGTTTCTCGCTTTCTCACATGATCCAATACGATAGTTTGCCAGTTTGTGATCTCCGACAGGATGTACCGATCAAAAACTGTTTTCCCAGTAATGTTGTCCAAAGACATTACAGCTTTTGCTAGACCTATAAGGCATGTAATACGTTACGGTGGAATATCCTGTGAAAGGTTTGTTGGTTATAATGTTTCTCACCTTTCCAATGCGTAAGAAACATTTACAGCGTTAATCCGATTTAACATAACTCAACCTCTTGATAAATATTTTTCTAACTACATCTCTATGTCTTCAATTAGTTCCAAGTAAGTGCATTTATTTAAACATATCGTGCCTCCTTCCTCGTTTATCATTCCCGATTCGGTTTGACTTCAGCACAAACCTAACCCAAATATTCTTTCGTTACTTACAAAAAATGAATTAGTTGTCTTTCTACATTTTAAGCTGAACGTTATTTATAGTTACTTGCAGTTTTCGCATTCAGGTAAACTCTTCAGATGGCCTGTTTCGAATAGAAGTACTGTATTCGAGTTTCGTTGAAACATGTCAGCATTACCTATCCTTACCATGGCTAAGTGTTAAGCTTCGGCCACACTTTCATGGGAAGACCATGTTGACCACCGCTCCACTGACCTCACATTACATGGCTGGTAGCATCCGAAACGGATTAGCCTGTCACAGTGACCGAAGCCAAAGGACGCATACGATTTAAACCATCACCTCAAGTGGCTTGCGCTGCACCACTTACAGTTACACTCACACACCACGTATCCGATGTAAACTCGAAGGAACAAGACCAGTAGGTGTGTGAATGAGGCATTTGTGTCCATCCGGCCAATGCTGGTTAGCCAATTGATTAGCTAGCACGAAAAGGAAAACCTTATCTCTCGGAAAATAAACATATAGAAAGATTGCAATGACAAGATATATACTAGGAAGGAAGATGTGTGAAATGTAATACAAATGAATATGTGAATTGTATTTCTTGTATTCACATTACATATTGTCATACACAAACACAACCATTTTAACTTGTGGGCACCAATCAAAGTATGTGATCACCTGGACAGAAATCACAGTTACTGCCCTTTAACCCAGATCGACAAACCGTAATTGACAACCTGATATTAAATGTGGTTTTTCATCAAATTATCTAATACTTCATTATTATTATTATTAAAGTTTCAGTTGTCGTTATTTTGTATGGTAAGCCTAATTCCTTTATTTACAGATGAATAGAAAAAAACGAAAATTTGTCTTTCCAAATAAACTTTGCTTTACTTAACTTGAACACTATCACAATAACCATAATGATTCGCCTAGCAAACGCGAACTGTCAATAGTGCATACTCAAAGTTGTCAGTGCGACAGAACTGTAACTACATTTTAAAAAATAGGGAAAAAAAACTTCACTGCCGGTGCCGATATTGTTTGGAACAGAGCGGCATGCTTGATTGGTACGTTTGTTCCAGTCAGTCCGGTGTTTTTGCTCCTGAACTACAAAACTATGGTCACAAATGGAGAGGCCCCTACATACATCGGGGGCAGGGGGAATTCATGCCTAAGTGTAGTAATTGGATAGTTAGGCTGATTGTAACAGGCTAGAAAGAGAACTGTTAGGTCTTACCATCTGGCTTTGGAGTAAGACCCTGTGTTATATGTCTGGCTCACCATGAAACGAATTCTATTCAAACCGTACGGTGCATAGTGCGTGTGTGAGTGTTCGCATGAGTGCGCTACGCATAGACTAACGGACAGACATTCGGACTGGAGGACGCAGATGGAACTTACATTTGTGCGTGTGCCTGCGCGCATACAAATCCATCCCACTGTGTGCATAAACACATACGATTACACACAGGCTTAAGGTATTAGTTTCAGGCGCACACTATACGTGAATTCATAGATCAACGCTGGTAGGTTATGCGGTAAGGGTAGACAGATTAGATAATGGTATTGAAGGGGGGTGGTTCTGGTGAGAGTGTAAGTAGGGGTAGACAGACGATCAAGCGGATAGACGAGACGACGACATGCTTTCTCTACCGGTTTCGAATTTGTTTGGTCAGGAGAGTGGGGGAAGCATGGTAAGCAGGTTACGATTATTCATTTGTGACTATCGTATTCGTCACATCATTTATCCATTCTGAACCCACGTGTTCGCCTGTACACTCGCCCACTCACTCTCACGTACACATTGGCTTGCGCGCACATACGTGCACACGTTCAATTGAACGCACTCCGGAAAAATTTTCCATACCGTTATAACCACTGTGACATGCGTATGAAACATTAGTTGGTTTCGTATCTGTTATGCGCAATCTTCTTGTGTGTACGGACTAGTTGCTTGCTCGCTTTAACATTTCTGCTTATCGAGCACACTGCAAAACGACCGGATGTCTGTGGTTTCTCCTTTCCCCACTGAAGCCTGCCAAACCATTCCACATCAGTCAATATTCATGAAAACTGAGCCAAACGGGATAAACGGGAACCAGACAAACTCGTTCTTAGCTGTCCCTGCTGCATGTTCCACGGTGCAGCGTCCACAGACTAATAACCCTAGTCGGACTACATTCTCACCTGACTCAAGACACACATCAGATGAGTTACAACACAGCCCCATTCAAAACATCAATGCCAGTTCAATGAAAAATGACGAAATCGCCGAGCTTCAGGTATCCTTCACCGATTGTTCAACGGGTCTACATAATTCTAGTTCATCCAGTCCAAACCAGAAGGGCCGTTTGGTTCTTTCAGACCAAGCTTCGCTTAGTCCACACAGTGATGTGCCTTCTGCAGTAAACGTTTTGCCCTGTCCGTGCGGTTTGAGATTTTCCGATGCGACAAGGTTTATTGGTCACGCCCGTCAGTGTAATGAATTTGCACGCACAGCAGCCAGTTTTGCAGAAGCAGCTGCGGCGGTGGTGTCATCCACCCCGACTGAATGGACGGATGAAAAACCATTGCCATCACTCGCTACCATTTCGACCAGAGTAGATGGTGATATGAAAATCGATTCATCCACTAGTTCCACAGAAGATAACACAGTGAGATCATCCTCCGGTAACCATTTAGCTTTAGATCTTTCTGTACGTACAACCGATTTAAATATGGTCCAATGCATAGCCGGGATTCACCCACTTATTTGCTCCGAGTGCAAGTTTATGGGTACGACACGATTACAGATGTATGAACATTTTGAAAGTATTCATGCGATAGACGGCACTTTTACCTGTAAATGCGGAGAGACCTACAAATGGCTTCCAAAGTTATTGAAACATCAATTCAGCTGTTCTAAGAGATATGGTGAACTGTCCGATTGTGTACCGTACTTGATCCCAAAAGTGCCACAGACGAGCCAACAAAATGATGTTGATGAGGTCCGCGAACACACATTACTTACAACAAAGAGCCCCGACTGGTTACCGGGAACTCATGCGGTTTCCGCTCCGAGGAATCTCAGCTGCACAGGTTGTGGTAAGATTGGATTCCCTACTCCAACTGACTTGCTCAACCACTTCTCTAATTGTGCTCAGATGTCACCACAGTTCTCTCAATCGACCCTTTCGCGCAAACCAAGCTCGTGTGATCCGGCAAAAAGGCCGCGTGTATTGCCATATTCTTCTGTGCTTAACGGTATGGCTTCGCAAATGAATAGTTGGAAACCACCATCCACGTGTCCAGTGCTTACCCCAAGTGAGACTCCGCCAATGTCTTTTACCCCGAAACGGCCCGAATTAGGTGTAACTGTAACCCCGCGTTTCCCCTTGGGATTCTTACCACCAATCGGATTAGCTTCGATGAACAAGACCCAATCGTACTCCAGTTCCCTTGGCCCTTATTTTTCGACCAGCATGACTTATTCACTCAATCCAACGCAAACAACCATGTCACCTACACATGACAAGCTAAATCATCGCAGCCCTCTGCCCAAACTCGTCGAGCCGAAATGTACGGTTGGCCTGAAAGAGTCTGGGATGGAAGCGCCTCCTAGCACAACTGACTTGTCAAGGCCGTTTAAATGTTGTCATTGCATCAAAGCGTTCAAATCCAAGGCGTTGTTAGACCAACACATGCATATTCATTATCCACCAAAATATACTTGCCGTTATTGTGCTAAAAAGTACCGGTGGCCCCCGGTCTTCTATCATCATCAGCGTACTTGCAAGAAAAGGCCACCGACAACCACAGCCGACGCTAGTCCCGACAATCATCCAGCTACGATTACCATGACTAACGCACGCACTCTGGGTGCACACGCATCGGACCTATCATTTGCATTCCCTCCTGGTTCAACAGCGCATTTCTTTGCCACTCCGAGCACTCACTCCAACGCCAGCACGTCTACAGGAACACTGAACAAATCTGGCACATCCTCGTCGGGTCCTTTTCCGTCAATACCACCACCATATGCATTCACTTCAGACGTGTATTTTACTCCGCACCTAACGGATATCAGCCCTCCTGTCGCTGCCTCAGCTACCGCCCCCAATGTCCAATATTGTGGCCCTGATTCCATGGGAATTGCAGCATTAGCTGCCGCGATGGGCATGCGGCTCCCTTTTCCATCCATCCCGCCACCACTTGGGCTGACTAACCCATACAACTCGACGACAGGATTTGGTTCAGTTATGACCCCGGCTCATTTACCAGTTAACAACGTAACGCATCAGTTTGCGCCCAGCTCAACGTTCTTGAACACTGGCTTCTTTCCGCCATTTCTAACTCCACATAGCAATCTCGTTACTCCTACTGTACTGAACCAGAGCACAATGCTTCACACTACGGTCTCATCCGCGCATGATTCACAACAGTTCTACCACCAGTCTCCAACAGCTTCCATTAAGAATGCTTCGAGCCAGTCCGAAATGCAGCAGTGTCAGTCATCCACTAATCAGTTACCATGTGTATGCGGACATCGGTTTAACGAGCTACCAGCCTATCTTCAACATCTGACAAATTGTACTGGACTACAAAAAATTGTAAGTATAAGTGCAGACAAAAAACCGGACACCATGTCGACCATTCATAACATTTTTTCCTCTGGTTTATTACCGTCTCCATTTCTGCCGGGACCAAGCTCAGATGATTTAAAATTTGGAATGGAGAAAACTGCCAAGCTGTCTGAATCGACCAGTGAGCCAATGCGATCGAAACCAGAAGCAACCACAGCGATCACCCTGACAACAAACAAGACACAACCTAATTCGGACACGGATTTGTCGGTTGCTAATTTGTTCTCTTCAGCCATGACTGCAGCAATTCATGCGGTGATGCAGCAAAAGTTCTTTAACCAAGAGCCGAAGCCTGATCACTTGGACAACTCGTCCGAGGGTATGGGAAACCGTTTGTCCCAGTCAACAAGTCGTATTTGGAATGAATTTATGGGCCCGGTTGATTCTACCCACAGGTTTAACAGTAAACCATCATCCCTCAATTTTCCAGATCTGCAAAACATTTCAGACAAGATGGACAGCGAGAAAAAGAAGACTGGGCATCAGAACGACTCCTCCAAAGACAGTGATGATGATTCACATTGTGACAGATCACCCAAAATGGAGACAGAAAGCAGTGAGCTTGAACCTCAAGAAAAAATTCGTCATATGCCAGCGGACCTTAGCGTCACCAAAAATGTGTTGTTTTCACATATTCCCCATTCGACAGAACAGGTGGAGAACACCTATCCCCGAGAGATGATTACTTCATCAGGCTCTTTGATGGCAGTTATGGCTACGGCGTTAGCTAACGCTGCAGCCGCTGCCGGCTTTCAATGTCCTGGCCTTGTGGAAACTTCTTGTGACAGTACCGAGTACCCACCTGCAAGTCCATCAATAAGCAATGGAGCTGCAACACCCAAATCATGTTCGCAATGTGGAAAAGAATTCAGTTCAAGACTGTCTCTCAAACAACATGTTGAGGGGAAGCACAGTACTGAGGGTAAATATCAATGCCCCGGTTGTGCCAAACGTTATCGCTGGGGTGCTTCCTATTACTACCACAAGAAATCTTGTCCAGCAATTAGAGAGAACAGCCCTAATCCTGAAGATACAAGCAGACCGTTACTGACGCAAGAAGACAACAACTCATCTTCGACGCCTGATGGTTCACCGTCAGTCTATACTCAGAACCGGGAAGACGATATCGGATCAGTACCCTTTCTGTCACAGCATAGGCTTATGAACGAGCATTTTCTGTTCAGTCTTCAACCGGAATTCGGATCCCCAAAAGGAACGCTTAGTGGCCCTTCGACCGAACCAGATCATCATCCGGAAATGATGGGGATGGATGTGGATACGAACAAGCAATGCATCAAAATGACCGACGGCGAATGGCCCTCGGGCTCTGTGGTAAGCCACTCGACAGAAAGTCTTCTTGACATTCGCACGATTCAAATGACTCAAGACAAGTTGGACAATGGGACTCGAGTAAGTCGGTCAGATTTATCATGTTCACTCGGTCAACTTGTACTTAACTGTTCAGGCAGATAATTATGGTTGACTTATTTAGTACACTCATGGAAAAATAATTGTGACAATTGCTGAAAAGTGTCTCATGCTGTATTGTATATTTTATACCTATTCTTCTATCTTAGCGTAATATCCGTAAGCAGGATTCTGTTAATAAAACAGTCATACCATAGAAAACGTAGGACCAAGATATTACACTATTCAAACGTTTTCTTTGGTAGGAAGGTTCGCTACGGGGAATAACACTTTACCCTCGTTAAGCCTTGTCGATGTAACGATATCACAGAAAATGTTAAAACAATATTACTTTACCGAAATTGTCAAGGTAGCTATAGATTTTTGACTAATATAGGGATTTTATCCAGATTGTTCTTGGTATCGTTAATCACTTAAAACCTACTAGAAATAAATACGCCTTCTAGTGAATTTCGTTTACAGCTTGCTATGACTTATTTTTAATTATCAAATAACAGTGAAGGATCCACAATTTAATTAGTGATGATAACAGTTCAAAAGCAAACCTGACTAAACTACAGGAATTAAACAATAGACTAATTGGTGTTACATTATTACACAGTAGCTACGGTGAAGCAGCACGGCAACGCTAAGACAAAGGTCCAATAACAAGGAATCGAGCCCAAGAACTCAGGAGTACCAGAAAGTCATTAGCTGAACTGCGAATCAAGTTAGGAAAAAGAATCCGAGACAACGATTATACTTATGGAAATGTCGTTTTGCTGCTTACCGCTTTAAGGTACTCTAACGATTAGTCGAACGTGATATACTTATTTATTCTTCCTGTGTTGGACTTTTAGCTTATGTTGCCATTGTGCCACCTAAATTAACGATTTCAACAGCTCTGGTTCTAAAAGGCTATACCGATATACTCTGCTCACATATACCTGTAGTGGATTTTGTGACAGGACACGACTAAAGGGCACCGTTCACGTGTCCTTGAGATCGTTTGATGAACGTTGGTGCGGAGTGACTGGAAGAATGCTGTACTGCGGAATAATTTACGCACTCGTGTGCATATCCTAGTTTAACGTAACACAGTGACCTCTAGCAATTGCTTACAACGGGATTTATGTAACGGATTATCCACCCTGAGGTCAGTGCATAATTAAGCCAGGTTTGTTACCAAGACTTTATCGTACTAGTTCCTCATAATTATTACATGCCTTAACATGTGTTTATTCCTTGGCTTACGAAGGCTTCTCTCTTCCTTACCTTGTGAGAACTTTTTCTGGCTGGGCTGTTTCTACTTAAGGACTTTCTCCCTGCACTCTCGTGTGAAGTTTAGGAGCAATGAGACTAGTGCCGTAAGCCAGTATGAAAGACGCTCGATTAATATTGACCTTACAGTGTATCATGTGCATAGGTCAAAAACTGGCGATGATATTTTTTGTGTCATCCAACACTTCTTTTCAAATTCACATAGCCTTCAGGTTTGTGGGTGCAAAGTTTGCAAATCTTGACCTAATAATTGAAGTTATTGCGCGCAACCATATCTGATAACTTTCAGAAAATATGAAGGACCTTTAACTCGCGATCTCCGTAAATAAGTTTGCTCTGGTCATTTTGAAAATCCTACAGTCAATGGTTTTTAAGTGCTCTAGTGACTGCCGATCACTCAAATGGCTTTGTATGTTCATAACCATAAATATGCTCATGGGATTATCCACTGGCATAAACAGTACTCTCATTGTTTGCTTTATGAGGCGATCTGCGACGATCAGCATTAATTAGTGGATTACGGATGCCTTTGAAAGTTTGCTGATTCAATGTGATTTCATCAGGATAGCAGTCAACACATTTTGGTCTCACAAACACAAGAGCCGAAGTTTGAACTGCGCTACCAACTGGGTTGTGTGTCATCAGTGAGCTCTCACAAAAAGCAAACTCTAATCTATTGCGTTTTATAAGTGGGTCAACTGGGCAATTTATCTGTAAGCGAAAGTTATTACCACATGAATGTGGGTGTTCGGTTAGTGAAACTGGGTAAGCTGTTCGAATAAAATTGAAGTCTCGATCGGTCATGCAATAAAAATGTGACAACTTTACGGGAGAATCACATGAAAGACGCATAGTTTTGTTGCAACCATATAAGTTATGTAAGTTTAAGCAGGTTCACATGTTATCCACATTCAGTATAAGATGTATATACATTTGGGAAAATTGCGCTATCTCCTAAACCACTCTCACTGTTATATTGTGCAGCTTTTGACAAATTTCATAGTACCATCTTGGTTGGTACCTGTAGGTAACCTCTTCTGTTTCCCAAACGATTGGGACATATCTTTAACTCGGTTGACCGCAATACGGTTTCACTTTACCGAAAGTTAAGGAACCATGTAAACCAAACATAGGCCATCCGTAGAAGCCGTCTGTGCACATCACGAATTTCGGAGGCTTGAGTCTCCACTTAGTTATGTTAACTTGTTACATACAAACGAGGGCAATACCGTCAATGTGTAATTAACAGTAATAATTAGTAGTAAATTTAATCAATATCCACGGAGCCTTTTGATTTACTGTTACAATATGACTACAATCGTACTGAGTTTATGACTAGCTTAGTTCTATTTTATTCTTAAATGTTTCACGAATAATGTTTCTATCTGGTCCACTACATTTACGCCTAATGAATAATCCTAACTGGATATACTCACAAATTGAAATGGACGGCCTAGGCAGAAAGCTAGCAATAGCTGGATAGTTTAGATTTAACGTTCGAAACATAATGTGTACAATAGTCCTCCGCCATGAAACCATTGAATCCTTAATCTGAATCTAATTGGGAGTAATTTACTGTATGTTACAGCCATACTTTTGTTAGTACGTGATTAAAAAAATGTAAACATTACAGGTCATTTATGCTTCGTTCATTTTAAAATTTGTTTTGTTGTTGCGCCCATATGTTTATTGTCTAGTATTCTTTAAAAAAAGTAACCGGTTGCACTTGAGTGCAATTAAGCTCAAACATGTTATTCTGTCGACGGACAATTGAAGCAACTTAAAAAAATTTCATTGCATCAACTCTGAATAGTCACTATCGAAGGAACATCAATTACGAAATCGTAAACTTCAAGGAAATGAAGGTTATATATCAGTACTGATTAGAAAGGATAGTAAGATGTTCTGTTATGTTACCTGGTTGATGGACTAAGCGTTACAGAAACGTACGCTCGTCAGACAGTTGCACTGATGAAATGGTATAACCTTGGAGGGACTGTAGGAAACGTGAAACTCCGAACAGGAAGCTCAATTACAATCTTGCAAGAGAGCAAAATACATCGGAATAACCAGCAAACTGACGGTAACCCGTATAAGTAAACAAGACAGGTATGTGCTGTACAAAACGGCATGTATATGTCATTTACAAGAGTATCATTCGATCCTACTATGTTTATTTTCCAACACAACATTTGAACAACAATGTTAGGAAGCAGGAGCACTACGTTTCTGGATGGGACCCTTAATTTTATAATCTGTTTTGTACTGACCGTTTGTCATGGAAGTTCATCAGATGTGGCGCTAAATACAGTCACATTTGGAGGATTTTATTTAGTGAAACATATAAATTATCTTTCCACAACCGGAAAACCTGAGCACTGATTAGAAGCAAATGTAGCCGGGCTTTTAGATCTTCTGTTTAGCTAAGTTTCTGTTGAGGAGAACAGTGCGGTTGTTTACACACTGAACTCAAGGAATCATAGACAGGCGTAGGTCCTCTTAGAAGAAGAGCAATGGACTAGTGATAGGCCCAAGCGAGGGCAAAATTCGAATCTAGTGTTTATTTCAAAATGGTCAGTAGAAGTTCCTGTGTAAACACGACATTCTCGGTTATGAGCGGTGTTCACTCCACGGTAATCAACATTCGCACTGCTCAACAATACCTTTTTGTAGGAACCAGCTGACTCATACTCTTGTACTTTGTTAGTCTTTACGAATCGTCATTAAATACAGTCGAAACAACTATATGGTTGTTGTCCCATTAAAAACTCAGCCGAACGTATCAGTCCAGACTAACTTACATAGTGTGATCTAGGTTTCTAAGAACCAAACAATTTATTTGGGAGTCAATCAGCCACACATCTGAGTGGGTCGTGCAATTTGAAAGATTCATTTCATTCGTATTTTCGAAAGGGTTACATGTACTCTACGATTTGTGCCACTTCATTGCACGTCCCAAAACTTGTTTCTGCCAACTTCAGCCAACTTCATTCGGACGTGTAACTTTCATAATGCGAGTAGCGGCTCTTATCTACCGAACAACATAACCATCGCTCAAGATGAGCTGAGTGAGAATATTTATAAACATTCGCTGGACATTGTCCGTCTTCTGACCATTTTCCACTAATAATTACCAAGAGGGTCTGAATTTGTGATATAGCTCAGACCGGAGATTCGCCGCTAGTTGGGACATTGTATGGACGAGTCAATTGAATACCATTGGAATCACCGGAGTTTTACAGTCCAGGGGAAACCCACTGTGTTCAAGTACGTTTGACACTGTTTTGAAAGGCGACAATCAAGCAGAAAATAGAGGAGGAAGAAGAAGAGGAAGATATGATGTGCAGAAAAATATTGGCAGCAGAACTAGTTTGCATAGGAGTAGTGTAAACATGAGGCGAGATTAGAGCACAGGAAAGAGATTGCAACCCGAGCGTGAGTATACACATATGAATTGTTTATACCATAATGATCAGGGCGTTGTCGGCGTCAGTAATAGAGGTAGTACATCATTTTAATGTCGTCCAGATCATCACACTGCTTCATAGCATGGTATGGCATCGTGAACTTATGCGTCGAATCTTCTAGCCAACAACGCTGTTAAGTTTGTTTCGCAGAATTTGTTTCCACACCTTTAACGTTAAAAGAATGTTGGTTACACCCCAGACAACCCATTACGCGTTGTGGCTTCAGCTGGTACTTGCGGAGATAGAGATTCGGACTATGTGTAACTGCCTGCATTGGAGAACACAAGGAATGATGTTGTTTGTTTGCTACGCGCTTCATCTCTATCTTGTCGATGTACGTGGAGAGCTGACCTATTCTGAACAATCACTTCAGGTGAGACGATTAATAAAGCCTTAGCACAAGCTTTTCTGCAGGGCGCTGTACTGTTTCAGCTGGTTATATATTTTCCATTTGAGACCATCAACCCATGCTGGAAGGAAGAAGATATATCAATGGAGTGGACTTGAATTTAGCAGAAGATTAATACATCCCTCTAACGCCTCACTCCAGCACTTTGAAACGTCGATTTAGTATGGGTCTTCTATAAGACTGTAGTACGCCAAAGGCCAGCCTACTGCACACATGCTTCAAAGTAATCACCGGGCTGACCATCCAGGAGTATATCTTGGTGCCTTGGTAAACCTGAGAAACTAACAAGTTCCACAGATGTCCCGTGGTTTAAAATGAGCATCACCAGCCAGCTCTCTGTGTTAATTCCACGAACTATTTTGTTGTCCCACTTTAAAACTGTATTATTCTGTCATTATGAATGTTTGAAACAGTCCAAGAAGTTGTCTAACGTCTTGACACAGGAGCCAGCGTCCCGATTACGGTTTCATATGTTCAGATTGCTAACTGCAACGACTGAACATGCCCGCCGCATTGTTAGCAAATGCATACCGTTAGTGCCTCGCTTGGAACACTCTATTTCCGTAAGAAGATCACGTGGTGGTACTTTTTGCACCAAACCCGTCAACAGTGAATTTTCTCATCACTGAAGCAAACAAAATACAACAGGTTGGTCCGAGAAACATCCAATTAGGCTTATCTTAAGTGGTACTATGTTGGTAACTGATACAACGATATGGTTTTATTCAGTACCCTAAAATCTCGTTGTAAAAATTTACTTAACGTTCGTTGAACAGCTTTTGTGAGGACATTGATTTGTTTTGAGATTGGATGACGATGGCAGCCTTAAAACAAGTCTTGTCCCGACTGTTATCTTATCATGATAAACCTGTTCGTTATGATCTTTAGATCCGCGGAGTCTTTTGACAATCTTTCGCATGTTATGCTGCACTTGTTGCAGTTCTAGACTCAGCTTGTTTTCACCTCGGTCAGTCCACCGTCTCATTGCATGGTATGGACAGAGCAAATGTAAACCGAGTTGTTAGTCAGGTGAGGTTTGGTTTTAGGTCGAAGACTTTATGCTGATTTCACCAGCAAGGTGCAAGACAGTTGTAATTGCAACTAGCGATAACGTACCTCTAATTAACGGAACTCCAGTAGTCTGCGTGATCGATTATTTATGGTTCGGCATAATGGTACACTAATATGGATTGATGGTATAAGTTTGTCGTAGATATTTGTCTTACTGTATGTACAAATTTTTACAGATCAATCTGGCGACATGTGTTCGACGGCTTCTGAACAACTTTCGTTTATTTGTTGTTGAAAGTTATCAATGTTGACTTAATAATGTAGCTGTGGTAACCGGAAAAAGAGGTAGTTGTACAGTTTAATAGCTAGTCGTGTAGGTATGTAAAATAATGAGACACACGAACATTTATGAATCGACTAGCTGTAGGATAGCTCACATGGATAGCCCGAAAACTTAGTTTATAAAATATGGCTCGACATCTTGCCCATACACAATTGTTAAGGAACAGCGTATTCAACCAAACCTTCCCAGACTTAGTGCTTCACGAGTTAGGCATCCACATATCAAGTTGCTGCTTCTGTTCTAAGCTGAATGAGTCAGTTTAATGTAAATGAACGACATTTGTTTAAACTTCAGTGAACTTCAGCTATGTGCTGTTGGGTAAAGCAGCATAATGTTATTGACGTTTATAAACTACCTTGTAATGAAACGGTCTTCCCTGACAAGTCTACTCTCCATACGAATGCCTTTACTGTTTGGTCCTCTGCACTTGTTTGTACTATGAAGCTACTTCCGAACAAGGGCCTAATATCTAGTATAAATATCCTTGGCTATCCATCGTGAGTGGAGTCCGTTCCTAGGGACTGCTGTATTATCCACCAAAGGTAGCCAAAAATCAGTAACCAGTAATGATCAAAGTGGCTTTAATTTGTTGTGTATTTAGCCTATTTTAATCAATAGCCACTCTAGTTAATTCCTTTGCTAAATAATCAAAAGAAGCGCAAACACTTTTGTTTCGTATATTTGCGTTTTTTCCTGTTTGTACTAGATTTATATGGTTAACATGCAACCTGGTGTCCATACGTTTTGATTGGTTCAAGTGTGGAATCTCAGTGGAGTTTTCTCACTAAAATGTTACATGATTCGAGAATATAATTTATTTTGAGTGAGAGACAACGGGGATCAAATTCCTTTATTTAAGAAAGTAAGGAGGTTAGCCAGCGTTTTACTGGTGCAGACTAATCGTTCTGTGAATCGTGTAATTCTTGCTGTCAGGCGAACATTTCAGTTACCCTTTTTTAAAACAGTACATCGATTCCAGTTTCCTGCCGTTAGAACTAATTCCTAGTGCATGTTATCCTCACCAGTGCTGGGATTTATCTACGGTCCACGTTCGGTTGAAGCAGCCGTGCTAACCAGTGCACTCTTGACTTAGGCTTAGACAGGATTACACAGCTATACACAAACGATCTGTCAGTTGTTCCTATCGATATTATTGAGGTTTTGTAGACACGACAATGGTGTACACATCTTATGAGCTCTAACAAGACGGACATCCAAGTCTATTGATATTTTTGCAACAAGCTGGCCAAAAATTACATCGGAATTATAAATCTGTATCATTAAATATCCATACACTAATATCAAAAATGAACAAACTTACTATGTAGAATTTTAAATCCACGCTTAAGGGCCTGCTTCATGTGAATACTCTTGAGTATGTTGTCGTATTTTTAACTAAGCTTTACTTCACCTGTGAGTCTGACTGCTTTCCATTGCCTTGGAGTGTGCGAATGGTCGCTGAATTGGGATATCAGGTTTCTAGTTTAACACCTAAAGACCCTGGTAATCCTTTGAGGTACTGGGTCGTATATGAGCTGAATACTGCCGGAGTGCCAAAACCCAACAAAGATCTGTCCCGACAACCGGTACTCGAATCCGCTACCGGGCAGCTCATAATCGACGTCCACAGTATTCAAGAGTGAATATCCCTAATGTAAATTAAAATCAATCAGATGGTTTCAAAAATCCATCGGGCTATCTTTTGAGGGTAGCGGGCAAGTTTCTTTAAACATCTTAATGTAGTTAGCTTCAAAGCTTATATTTTCATATGATACTTTGTTACTAATTGCTTTCTTAATTCACCAGCTGTTGGGTGCTCTGTAACATAATTAATTAAACTGTGTAAACAAGATCAGTTAACTGTCATATATTAATTTCAGGTTCCTTGTCAAACAACCGGTGTTGCCTTCTATTCCTAATAAACCAGTCTTGACAAATACACTCCGTGCTCTAGTGCCAACCGCTGACTGACGATTCTTCAACCAACTACCGTCCCTTCTCTAATCTTATCCTGCTTCATCCAGGATGGCATATCGATCGCCTGCCGTCAGTCGTTTCCAGAAGAGGCAACAATGTTGACAACAAGAATTAGTTTTTTGCTTCTGTTGACAATCCATCCTCTTCTCCCCTCTCCTTTAAAACGACCAAAGTAACGGTGTATTATACAGTTGTGTCTGTGGTAGTTGGTCCAGAACCAGTGGGAAATAAGTTCCCGCAATGCGCCAGCCAAAAATGTGAACGTCAGGTTCATCGAACATTTTGAAATATACTGTTGTAACATAGCTAATGTAGCCAATCACACTGTTTGACCATCCTCCCGGAAGTCAATACCCAATTCACCCTAACCCTTCCATCATTACTACTGCAACATCAGGCCATTTGGTCTTTACGTTCCTACATTTCACTAGTAGACTATGCCGCATCGCCTCAACAAACAAACCAAAAACCCGCAGGTGCCCTACTTCCCGGTTTCATATTTACCACGAACTGATAGCTAACCAAGAATTAAACCGTGATTATTTTTGACGTTGACTGCTTTTAACGTTTCTGGTTGGTTGATAGTGGACCTATACTAACATGCACTACATACGGAACATTTATCTTCCAATTATCACTGTCCTGCCAACTACCAAAATCCCTCCGTATTCGGTCTACATAACTTACTCCTCCTCCTCCGTATTTGTAATCTGTGAATAAACAATATTCTCATGATACAATTATTTAATGTTCTGTTTCAACCGTCGTGATAGATCGTTTAAAGAATATCTTGCAAGACTAGAAAGTTACTGTTGAACTAATCAGTCGTATCGAGTTAGCTGCACTAAGTGTAGATTGAGAATTTAGTACATGTGTTCCGAATAAATGTATACTTATCACACAGGAATAATAAATGACATGAACCGAAAGTTGATGCGTTGAACTCATTGGAAGCGATTGTTCTGGCCATAAGAGCAATAGTAAATGAATGAGGGAAAATGTCTTTGCTGGTTAAGTTACACATGCAGAATACAACGAAACTGCAGTCGAACATCGATACCATCACTTTTCATCGATTATAATGAAATGACACTATTATGTGAAACTCAGCTTTTAGAAAAATAAACAAAATCCAGGTTACAAATTCAAACTGAACAAGTGTGAACAATGCTCATCAGACTACAAACTACAGTTTATACTTTTGTAAAATATATAGCTTGTCATAGGCAATTTATCTTAAAAACCAATCCAATGCAGTTTGCTTAGTTTTAGCTTCTGGTTGTGTACTTTCCTGTTTTTATATGTTCTAGTATTTTTGATTACAATTACGTACTGAAGAGTACTTCCGAAAAGCCTATTTTATAGTCGGTCCAGATGAATTGACTTGATAGCAAATGAAGATTCATATTCCTCTTCTTTAATCTCTGATTCTGTTACACTAATCAGCTTGGAATAAATAGCATACGCTCAGTTGTCTGCCAGTTCTCAACTAGCAGATATACTTTCATAGATCTTTACTTACCTTCCCAGTATCGTTAAATTATATAATTAGAAATAAACTTTTAGATAGATCAACCGTTGTCTCAGACATCCCATAATCATTGGTGTACAGAAAAGAAATCCATAGCATGGAAAGCTGTTTATGTCAGTAGGGCTTCAACATAATTCGCAGTCTTTCATATACAGCTGCCTGATTGAGGACATTTATTTTAGTATCAAAGTATTTGGCCAATACTTTTACCTCAGAGGAAGCTTGGGATGTGTTACCTTGACAACGCTTACGATATCTTCTCAAAGTGAATATGACTTATAGTAATATACAGACAGACGAATGTTGCCTTGACGTTTACGTAGTCTTCAACTTTCGGATGATAGCGTGTGTTGTCAAGATACACAACTTGATTCGGCAACAGTTTGGACCTCCTATTGGAGTCGACAACCCATACTCAGGGATGAACGTAAGTTCGATTTACTCTTTCTTGCCACTCTACAGGTCAGGTCATCTGTCAGCAAGCGACGGTGATGAATAAAATATTATCTGGTTCAGGTTTGGGTGCCTATTTTTGATGAGCCATTTAGTATAAAGTTCCCATGTTGGATATGCTTGTGTTATCCAGACGACTTGCTTACTGACGATATTATGAGAGCTGATTTGTGTGTGCATTATAGGTTTGCATATCAGGAGAATACAGTTAGTATGAAGACTCCAAGTAATGACTTTACTAGACTGTTAATTGTTTACCCTTAATGGGGGCGCTTTTACATAGATTTCACTGTATATTCCTTTCAAAATATTTGATGGGGATAGCTAGCATATCAGTCTGTATACTACCCGTAGGCAATGGTGGACAAACATTAGTACATGCTTAGTGAGGTTAACTAGTAGCAATCCGTTAGGAGAGCAGCCAGCAAGTGTCAAAACTGAACATAGAATCCCCGCGGGATTCCACCCTTCTGCCTTCATCTGAGGCATTCTGAACAACCGGAAAGTTGAAACCAAATGCAGGTGAACACGAATGTTACATAACATTCGTTCTCAGCCATCCATTATTTAGCAGCATTTTTGTGTACCGACTATAAGTCCTATCTGAGTTGACTAGTATATTCCTGACCAGGTTGCTACAACTGTGAACCGTTGAATGATAGTCAAAAATTCCTTGCCACAATTATGCTGTTGGTATCTCGTAGATAAGAACTTATCTTCTAATAACAGCATACGCTTACTTTTAGTGCAACACCTTAAAATGTTCGACAGAATTATCGAACATTTAATAGTGATCTAACATGATTCATAATTTCGTTTTCGAAATGCACTGTCCAAAGTGTTAGCTATATTTCTGAGGTGGTTGTATAATCTGATTAAGAAGATAGACAAATATGAACGAAACTACAAGCAATTGATCATATTTACAGTCTATGTTTCAAAGCAACGAATTCTGTCTGTGGTATGAACGTGAGTTGATCAAACTGACACGTTACACTAACCTATTTTGATCATCACAGAGGTGCAAGTTAGGATATAGCATGCGTATCTACAGAAGGCAGATTGAATGGTAAACATGAGAAGAGGAATGGTTCAAACTTGTGAATAGATGGAAGAAACACAGCTTCCGAATATATATCAGAAAATGATGTAACTCTCATTCTTAACTAACATATGAGCTGTTCAGTTCAACAACATTTATCAGTTGAGACGTCAGTTTATGGAAAACAAATATTTTCCAGAAGTTCAATTGATCTCATTCTCTAAACGCTTATCTGTGTTTCAGTTTATCCGGGCCAGTCAAAGTCCTTCGGCCGGTAGACTTCACACCAAAAGGCAAGACAGTCCATGACAGGTAGACACATTTTTTCCGAAATTTCTCAACAGTTTTATTCTAGGGATGATCGAAAGTGACAGATGGTTGATGTTAAACTTAATTAATTAAGTGGTCAATCCTCAAGTTGACATTCCAGTATAATGTACGGACAATTCCAAACTGTCATCTCGAAAATAAGAGAAACTTCTAGGTTTGGGTAGCTATTATTAAGCGGTGGTGGCTCGACAAATTCTGCCACCAATACTCTTGTCCAACTACGTTGTTGAGAGTCTGTTGAGAGTTAACAAAATGGAGTCTGCTGTCACAAAAAGCGAGAAGACAAAAGAAGCAAAAGAATGGAATGCTTCATTGCCTTAGTGTCCAGACTTTTAATCGCAAATTCTGCTGATAGGTGACAATCAATCGACTGTTAGTAATTTGTCATCCACCTGTGAAATGACCTAATGAACACCGACAAACAGCGTGTTCGTTCATAACTCGTGTTCAGTCTTATCCACACGGGTGAATTTGATCAAACATTGACTGTGGTTTTTTGTTTATGAAAGATAAGCAACGCCATTCAGGCCGCACGCTCATGCTGGGATTCCAACCCACAACTCCCCCACTTGGGATGGCTGTTTGCATAGTTTATATTATCCGGTGCGAATGGGTGCACTCTTGTCCAATGATCGAGCTGAGAATGTTTTGCTTCGCGGAATAGAACCTTCTACCGACCGTCCCCTAGCTGTCGTAATGATTGTCATTGTGGCTGTGGTTGCCACTGTCGAGCATTGGGCATGTGAACTTCATTTGGGCAAACAAGTACCGTTACTTGCCCCACCACCGGCTCCCGTACCGACTACCGTTGTTATCTCAGTCGACTTGATGTTCCCTTGCTTCGGACCAACCTGTATGCCCGCTTGTCTGTGGCTTCGTTCGGACACCGCAGGTGTGCGCTTGATGGCTGGATGATTCTTGTAATAACAAAGCCCTTCTAGCACCCCTGGTGGTTTTGCAGCCCATAACGGCCCGCATGGTAGAAAGGGGCGTGGATTCAATTACCGAATACACACATTTATCAGGTCAGTATGTCACCTCACGATACATATGCGTATATGGTCTTTCTTACATACAGGTTTCTGTTATTTGATCTGCATTTACTGTCAGTTGTATGTATGCTGGAATGTCTAATTTGCCGCTCTCATTCAGATAGGGAATGGAAGCGGAGTATCTTGTTCTGTCAAGAACTGACTAATTCAGTTGTTACTCTTTCTCGCACCCACTTGATTAGTAAGTGTAGCATATTTGGAGTGAGTATCAGAATGGGTTCATTCCACACGTGTATATATATCTGTAGAGTACAGGGTACTGCTGTCATTAGTCGCACCTTATAACAGAGAGTTGATTGATGACAAGAACGTTGGAGGATTTCGCAACTATGGTTGTGTGTTTGGGTAAACGGAAATTATGGACCATTCAGAGTGATACAGTTCTGATGCGATTAGAACGATGCGTTAGTGTGGATTACACTACGGAAGAGAAGACTAATTGTCCGGTGTGTCACTGTTATTGTAACCATAACAAACTTTAACGACCTGTTTGACGATTACTCAATGAGTTCCGTGACGTCAGTCCAGTAGAGATTACAATGCAGATACTGTTTCTCCTATCAGAACGATTGGAAAACTTGTCTATGGTCAGTGATTTACTGGTGAGTATTCAGCCACATTTGATGTGAATTGAACTGCAACAATCGATATAACTATAGCATAAAATGAGTTAGCGTTTCCTTTTCTATCTCGCTGAAGTGCTTAAACAATAGGCAGGTTGGCGTGCGGTAATTCACCACAAAATGGGTAAGCTAACGTATTTATTCTGATGCAATAACTCCTATCACCTGACAGCAGTGTCCAACTTGCAACAGTAAAACCATCGGCTAGTCTGCGGTCTTAAAACTGGTCACTAAGGCTGATGATCAAAGCCATTGATCTATGGGATGAATTAGTGCGTCTACATTATCAATCTTCTGAGCAAATTTTAGGTAGTGATTGAAAATACAGTCTATCTATGTCAGATTTTTGTATGGACTTAACATAACCGCTCATGCTGTGAGTTCACTAATTAGGGACGAATCACCAATATGAATATCAAGATAAAACGGATGAATGGTAAGGTCTATAACACCATTACAGTTTCTAACTTGGAGCATCAGGCGCTGGAGTTCAATCGACCGTTCATTGAGTACAGTGTCCAGACAAAACCGGGTATCATTTCACATGAGGTAAGTGGTATCTCACCTTAGCCATTTTATCTCATTTAACTAGAATGTAGGGTAGATTGTGGTCCTATCAACTTTCAGTTCGGAGAAAACACAGTGTACTACAGACACTCAGGTATCATAAGCGCAGTGTTTGTCAATTGTGTATCGACTTCGTTTGCTTATTAACAATATCAAGTTATGTGTTGTTGGTGCTAAAACACTAAGTGTCATTCAATTTCAGTTTGTTTGAAAATTAAGCAGATCAGGATTAAAATGAGGTTCACAGTACACAGGGTTTTACAAACAGCACAAGTAGATTTAGGATCCCATGGCAGGCAAAACTGGGACTGCAAAATGTAGGTGAGTGTTTATTTATGCGTGACGTTCAGTGGACAACCTACTGTAGTGATCATAGATTGATTCTGATGAGGTGGACGCTTACAGTAGATTCAGTAACTTGTTTGACTGTGGCCGGTTTCATTATTGATCGCTAGATGCGTGGTTTATCCGCGTACTGCCAATATACACGCTCGTTCAATGTCTACTTGTCTATCTGTGCAAGTGGACGATATCCTAATCATAGTTTATAAAGACGAGCAGATTAGAGAGTGTTTGAATGCCCAGAATTGCCTTAATCTTAATGCTTCAGTTACAAGCGAAATGGAAAGAAACAACCATTTACCAGTTTCGACTAGTTTACTCACCTGTATGGGTGCGTACAGTACTCTGTTTATCGTAAAGCAATATGAATGAGGCAATATCCGAATTCCATGAGGTTCATGAACGATGTTGGACGAAAACATCTTCCAGTCGAGTCCGGGTTATCTGCACCCAGAACACAATTGATGAAGAAATAGGATGACTTCTCACTAATACTTTGCTAATAACCAATCATTCAGATACATTCACTAAACAACATGCAAAATAAATGAAACAAGAAGGATTAGTGACAAATGTGTCAAGGAAATATGTATTTCTTACTTTGTCATGCAAAGAAGTGAACTTGCTGCACCGGGTAACTTAGCGTCCCTAGGCAGCGATTAGGAGATACAACTGTTCTGAAATGAGTACGCTGACTAAGACCAGAAAAGTTCCCTTGCTGTCGATAGGAGGAGACATACGTACATTTGCTGTCTTGCGCAAATTGTAGTGTTACATGCTACTACGAGCAAGCATGCGTAAACAGAACTGAGATAATGCTTTGAACAAGCATAAGAGAGGATCTTTCGAAATGGTCAGCGCCTAGTGCGCCTCATTTAACAACACACATAGATGGTCATTCCCGTAAAGATTCTTCACTGGCTGCTAAATATCTATTGGCAAATTCCACAAGAAACAACGAAACGGGGGGTGACCAGTACCAAAGGTGAAGCTACCGAGCTCCTAGATAGACTTCGTAGCTTAGCTTGTAGAGCGCTTGTCGCATTTGGATATTCTATTTCCATAGTTGGGTCAAATCTTGCTGAAGCCCTGCCTTTATAATCGAGTTTCTTCTAAATGTACAGAAAATATGTTATAGATTAGGCATTGATTTTATCCATGATTGGCATTTTCTGTAATTGAACATACCAACAATCATTGATTGCTGGAACTTATGGAAGCCTTGTTATTTGTCAATCCTCAGCCACATTTGTGTGGGCAAAAACAACAGTCTTTAGCGACGATGATGCCAAATTTTTACCGGGTATATATGTATATGT
>JTDE01000842.1:54853-87768 GCA_014338405.1 Paragonimus skrjabini miyazakii
CTATGCTTTCTATGAAAATTTATGCATTTTTGCAGAGCTTTATCATATTGTTTATATCACACGTTAAGCAACCGGGGTAAATGTGATAAATTAATCCATCTCACAAAATGCTCAATCTTTGTACAACATTCAAACATGTGAACGAAGCCAAATGTTTTCCGTTATAAATAAAAGACAATCCGACGAGGTTTGGTATTAATGATACAGCGTAAAAGTAACAACTCGAAAGTGGATTACCAAACCATACAAGTTTTGATCATCAGCTACCTAATGTATTGACCAAGATACATTTTTTGTGTGCGAAGTAAGACTGTTTTCTGGACATTAAGTAGGACCGGCGTACTAGAGGAATATTGCATTCGTACACAATTTAATTTTAAGATTTTATGAGAAGACGTTGCTTACAGAAACATATCCGCATACAAACTGGTAATTACCTACCAAAGTATAGTAAGGATCTAGCAAGCCAATTGTAGCCGAACTCCGTGTCGTCGCTCGGACTTAAAAGTTACCGGTGCCTTCAGTCAAAGGATATCAGCCTATCGGTGCCACTTCACATTGTATTTACCAATTTGTATGTAACATTGGAGAAAGTTACGTAGACAGAACCGAGAGATGCTTGAGCTCCATAATGAAGGAACATTTACCTAAATGGGTGCAGAAGTCCGTGTTACCGGAGAACGGCAATGTTGCTGAAACATGTGAACTGCCAGTTTTCTCAGTCGCAAGACGCGTTCTGATCACTAGTCATGTTATCGATCCATTTTGTGCATTCAGAGTCCTGTTATATCACTTTAACCCAAGATTCTTACGGTTTGCCGAGACAGTCGCAATCAACCGATTCAAACCAGCTCTCTGTATTCAGAAACAACTGTTCGTGAATTTACCCCTTCCCTGAACTTAATGATCTATCCTAACCCGCTTAATGTTTTTCCACCCCTCAAGTTGTTTGTTGTAAAAAAACGCACCTGTGTTATTGTAAATTTGGTACTTACGAGTCAATATAAAATACTTGCATCTACCAGTTGTTGTGTTCTAACTGTTTTTTTTTCAAACTGCACAAGGGAATCAACTGTTTCACATTTCGTTACCGAGATCCCACCAGGGTAATTCATCGTCATTTGCCACGACGTTTCTTATTCCGAATGATGTCTCAACAGACAAAAAGGAGACTAGATATCAGAACATAGTTTAAAATTTCATGGATGACAATGGGACTGTGGGTTGGTGAAAATGTACTTTAAACACCAGGTTGCTGTCTCGTGAAGGGCCGGACGTGTATAAGCTTTCATCGGTATAGAAAGGTAGTTCATCGTTGAGAATTTACATATAGAGTTTATTATTGAAACTACCGAGTATCGACTGTTAGCTGAAGTTCTTGTCCCTTGTAGATTTACTTCTCACAGTAACCCGATATGTTACATTTCATCACTGGAGCTAACGGAATATGGTAATTCCAAAACACATGTGATCCGTTTGGCTTTCTACACCGCTGTCAATTTGTCCTCATCGTAAACATCTCGCTCATCTGTGAATCATATCGCCTCCTGACAAAAGCTACTTGTTCTTCCATAAGCGTTTGCTTGCCCCACTTGTCTATCTATTTATCCCTAATTTTAACAACATGCAGTAAATCTGCTGTTTGTGATTCCCGTACGTTGCAGACATAAAACCGTGTTGGTTGGGTACGGACGGTTATCATTCAATATCACAGGGTTAAGATGTGTTGGACAAGTCTGGTTCAAAGCATGTGCAGAACACATCATGAAACCTACAAAATTCCGGAGGTTCATGTTTTCAGGTAGTAGCCGTACCTCGTAAATACAGTTATTGTAGGACATGGTAGACCACTAACCAGACCAATTGTGTAATCACCATGCTGTTTACAGATTTTTCATATGTTGACTCCAATAGATGACGAAATGTTTGTTGCGTACTTTCAAGTGCATGTCCACAAAGATATCCACTGTTACTATCCACCATTTCATTCCTCCGGACAATGTATAGTGTACCGATTGAGGATAAATTTTCTCGGAGGATAGTTTCAAGTCAACTTTTGATACATTTCATAATAGATGTCAACTTGTATCTGTGTAACAATCAACGGAGTAAACTACACTTTGATTGGTTACGATCAGAAGTTGAGATGAATCTCCACATACATTTTTGTCAGTTGCATGAAGATTTGTATATGTATATGGTTATGACCGGGGAGTGCGTTTGTTGCTAATCAAGTAGCTACATAGGTAAGTTTAAAATATCGAGTTCCCTTAATTCATTTAGTCTAAACAGAGATGTTAACATTTCGATTTACTCTCATCAGTCGTCAACGTAAAACCAGCAAATTTTATACAAAGTGCACATAGCAACAACAATTACATAGGTAAGTAACGAAACTTGCGAGTTTGTAACTGTTCAAGAGAGCTCTGAAGGTATCACAGTTCTAATATATTTTACTCACACTGTTACATTCAACCATATGATATATACCCACAGGGACATATAGATGACAAACGTAGACTAAAGGTTTTCTGATTTCCCGTTAATTTTCTTGTCAGTTCAAAATACGTATATTTGAAAAAATGCATTCCAGGGAGAGATGTTACAAACTAGGATACTCGCATGCTGTTTCCGAACCCCGGTAAACGAAATACTGTAGCAGTTGCCTCAAAAAGACTGATTTTAATAAAGCAGCCTGGAATGTTTTGTATTGCACACATTAATTGATTACAGTAGTCTAAAAACCAAGAAACGTCATGCAGATGACTTTTTGTCGAGCAGTGTTAAGCTTAGTTAATTTAACACCAACGGGTAACTAGTTTTAGGAATCATGTTAGAAATACACAGAACACATTTAATGAATAAACCGACAGGACCGAGGATCGAGACGAAAAATTACAATGAGTTTCATAATTGTTTGATACCATTATTTTATTTGCCAGCTTTGAACAGTTAAACTAATTTGCCTCTATATCTTCAAGAAGATTGTGCATCTGTGCTACGCAGTTCTGCAGCAATAGTATTTCTTTTCAATTGGTCATTCTCATGTCTCCCGAGACACAAGTATAGGAGTATCATTTATTTATTGTCATTCCCCAATATCAAGTATTTGTCATAATCGTTCATAAAAACTGATATCGCTAACCATCACCAAATTTACTATTTTAATACGCGTTTTTTCATTTCGAAAAAAAGTTAATCTAAAAACTATTTAAGTGTAGATCGACCTATAAGGCAACATTCGGTTACGCTTCACAAATGTGTCTTGTAAAGTTTGAATCATATCTGCGTTCGTAAAAATAGAACAGTTACAAGATATAGAGAGTTTTCATCCGGGGAAGTACATGGAACAATTGTCAGGCCGTGAAAGAGAGGCAGTACGACTTTGCGGTTTCCGAGCATTAGTCACACAAGACAATTTCCAGATGAGTCACTGCAACAGTTACTACACCATGTTGATCTGAAGTAACCAGAGGTTTGTCGCTTTGACATTAATTTGAGTTTAATGGAGATGCATATACGATTTCTTAGGACCAGGTTTTCTGTATACACAATCATCCCTCTCTCGTACCAGTTCAGAGATAATCAAGATGTTGTCATCGAACCAGTCCGGACGTTTCTGATGCTTCACACCGATCGTCTTGATGACTGCGGCCGTCATCCGTTCCTTGATGAACTGCCACATACCCTCGGGGGTAGTGAATACAGGAGCTTCGTGCAGACCAGCGGCAACAGCACGTTGGAAATCAGTCTTTGTTTCACAGTTCTCCAGTCGTTTAATATCCAACTTCTGCCGTTGTCCGGATGATCTGTAATAAACAGAGGTGTACATGTATAAACAATTTAATCGTAGCCAGCCTAGGATCTGTGTTGCATTCAGCGCCGCAGAATCACGATAGCAGCCACCGAGGCGATCGGTGTCAAACGTCAGAAACGTCCAGACAGGTTCAACGGCAGCAACATGGTTATCGCTGAATTGGTGCGAGAAAAGAATGCCGTGTTTGCTGCCTCCACACTGAACCCAGCCAATGAAGTGTAGAAGGCCGTGTTTTGGAGTATCCGCCGTCAACAAGCCGAGCGTGTTCGCGGAATCAAGAACAACTGATGGAAGAAGCATGGTGAGCGGATACAGGGCCTCGCAGATCGTCGTCAACATAAGGAGTTTTACGATTCGCCCAAAGTGAACTTCGGTTCATCGATCCTCTCCACTAAATTACTGGTGGACGTGGACACCGGCTGTTCTTGCACCCAGCCAGAAGATATCATGAAGGTCTGGCGGAAACACTTTGGTAGCCTACTAAATTGTCTTACCAACGTTGTTTGGGTGACCATGAACAGCCTGTCGCAATAAACCATCAAAGCTTCATTTGCTTTCGCCCCGGATTTACCAGAGTTACAGAGAGCGATTGGTCAACTGCGCAACCGGCAGGCTGCAGGTGAAGATAGACTGCCAGTTGAAATCCTGAAGAGTGACGGACCGGCGCTGGAACGTGCACTGCTCCAGCTGGTTCATTCCATTTGGAAGCACGATGTGAGGCTACAAGATTTCAAGGACGCTGTGATAGTACCTTCGTTTAAAGGTAAAGGTAACAGGCAGTGCCCCAACAGCATTCAAGGCATAAGTCTGCTGAACTGCGCAGGCAAGGTGCTTGCAAGAATCCTCCTGAACCGGCTGAATACGGAAGTCTTGGAGGCCAATGTTCCTGAGGAGTAATGCGGATTCCGGGCGAGTCGGAGTACGATCGACCTGATGTTCGCTGTTCGACAGATTTAGGAGAAATGCCGGGAACGGAACTAGTTTCCGCATGCCCTGTTCGTAGACATCACCAAGGTGTTTGATTCCCTGGGCCGTGAGGCGTTGCGGAAGATGCTTGGTAAGTTTGGATGTCCGGGTAATTTCGTCAATTTGATTAGATTGTTGCATGTGTGTATGAGGGCAAAAGTACAATCATGTGAATCTACCTCTGATGAGTTTGGCATTGAATGGTTTGCCTGTTCTTTTCGTAGTCCACTATAAATTTTGTTTTTCACCCTTATTCACCCTAGAATGCACCAACATGCACTCGTATACTAAAATGCTTCTTGTAGTAAATTTTACAGATTTTTCTTCTCAGTTTAAATCTTGTCATTGCAGTCTATCTCCTTGTTTATTGTCCGAGAGATGAGGGTTTCCTTTTCATGCTAGCCAATTAAATGGCTAACCAACATTGGTCTGCTGGACACAAAGGCCTCACTCACACGCCTACTGGTCTTATTCCTTCGGGTTTACACCGGATGTGTGGTGTGTGAGTGGAATCGCAAGCGGTGCAGCGCAAGCCTCTTGCAGTGATGGTTAAGCGCAGGCGTTCTTTTACTTCGGTCACTGTGACAGACTAATCCGTTTCGGATGCTGATAACCATACGTTACTATCAATGACCCACCTCCAAAGGTGAATTATAGGGATGTAGGACCACCAACACATTTACCTGAGCGACGAGGGTCTCAAAAGCCTACTGGCTGGTGTCAATTACAGGGACGTGCTTTCCAAGAAAAAAATGGACGAGTTTGCTCTGAGAGATTCATTAGGAGTAACTTAAAAGGTCTGGTTAACAAAAGGCAAGGAAGCCGACCAAAATCATACGGAAAGTATTCAGTGTAGTTTAATTTGGATGAAGTGTCACGAATCGTGGACATCTTCATGAACGACCCTGATGTGTAGGATTGTACTGACGAGACCGCTGAAACAAGGTGATGTGTTCTGATTACAAGCGATGGGTTTGGTAAATTTGCAGCTATAGAACCGCGTGAACTGGTTACACCGGACAATCGGCAAAGTCACAACCATTAGGCCAGCATATTAGGTGGGACTTTATTGCTAGTTGTTACCTCGTCTGTGTCAATCAGCTACATTTTCCTACAGGACATTGTTTGACTGATCAACTTGTAGTCCATGTTTAGACTTTGTTGGAAATATCTAGTGCATGATTGTCCAGCAAGTGTAAAATTATGCCCTGCTTTTTGCTTCAACAACTAAGTTGCATACTAGCCAGTGACGATAATAGTGTAACGTAATCCAGTTCCGCCGTCAAAAGTATGCTACAGCAATGTTTGAAAGCTATCAAGAGGAGTGGAAACGGCATTCTGTATGGGGTGCTTCCAATAAAAAACATTTAAGATGAATTTATGAATTTCACGCTATAATCTTTACGTTTTTCTCTACCTTTTCGATATACTGACAATTATGGAGCAATGATATTTTAACGTAAAAATGATTGTGTTATGTTTGAAAAGAACGTTAATATTGGTTAAAAAAATGAATGAACCTCTAGATTTGTTGCGGGATACGTGGCACTCGACCCAAAAACTAGCGGCCTCGGTATTTTCGAAACTGTTATCCATTGTCATATATGCTTGCGTTATTTTCACTAAACCGTGTCTGAAATTGTTTATATTCACTGCAAATTCTTTGAACGGATCGTCGCAATCATTTTCAAGATCGTTGGAATTTGTGAAAATGTTTCTGAGCTCTTCTCGATGGAAAATAGCAAATATCAGTAATAGCTAACTCAACGAGTTCTGTGCCATCGGTTGCTTTCACCATCTCAACAATCAGAGAATATTCTGGAAGTGTTGTTGAGATACGGTTACTAAGCATAACTGCTTCTGACGGATTAGTCACTCAACATGAATATAACGTCATGACTTTTAATGACTAAAAGACACCTGTCGTCACTTTAGCAAAATTGAATACAAAATATTTCCCACAGCATACTGTACTTGTTTTGAGACATTTTTACAGTTTAATTGCAGAAAATAAATAGTCAAATTATGACCTATAAATCTAAACTGGAATACGTTCGCGAAAAATAACACGGTGTTTGGGAGCATTTAGCATGTACAATCCTTATAAATATGTTTTTGAATAGGCGTACACATAATAACACCCTTGGATCGGACATAAACAGGAACGACTAAATTTACATATTCTGTCTACAAAGAAATTGATAAGTGTCAACTTATGCTTACCATGTCACAACTAAAGAAGGCAGTTGGTTAAAATGTTAGAGACATATCTCAAGGTAGTCATCCCATCTGTTGTTTGCATTAGCGTTTTGTTAACATTCTACGCATACATAGTTTGAACCTCCAGGTTAACTCATAACCACATCTCAAATCCAATCTGCAGTAACAGCTCACTGAACGCCATAACATTCTTAGGTAAAAAAGGACGTTCAGCTTTCATTACCTCGTTCTTCTTGCTTGCCACTTTTGACATTTAGGGTATCAGTATCTACTGTTTACCCGGTGTCATGGTCTGTTTAGTGACAGATGAACACTTATGGCTAAACTCACACCAATTACAGCATACTTACCAGGTTACCACTTATGATAGCATCGTAACACGTTCCCAAGCATGAAATAACCCTTCTCTGCCTCCTAGCTTGTACACCGTCCAAAGCATTTTAAAATACTTGAACGAGAAGCGCTCCGCTGTGTTAATTCTCGTCAATTTATGCTATTTACAGGATTAAAGCTAATCGAGATGCGATAGTCAAGATTATTAGTTGCGTCCTAGAGCAAATTAGCCTGTTCCGTTTACAGACCTTACATGTTGTACGATTTTGACAGAATAACGATCACATGGAGAAAGTGGGAGTGTTTTAACAATAGCACATATTGACCGTCCGACAATTCTGCACCCGGATACCAGATCCAGAGTTCAAACAATTCCACGGGACTCTTAACTGAAAGGTTTGCCTAGAGGGTCTACCATAAAGCATTCCTCATAACCGAGTATATCGAAGCCGAGGGTGTGTTTTAGCTCTGTGAGATTGGCCAATCTTTGGGAAAGAGGAAGGCAATGGTGGGAAGTCCAGTGTTGTCATCAACAAAACTCACGCAATACTATCACGAATTATGAGTGTTCGATACGGCGGCAGACAAGATAAGTGAACTAAACTACATTAGAACTGGAAAGAGATCTACACGTAAAATACTATTCACATTATAGACAGAGGCTTTAATAAAAGATTGAACACATGAATTACATAGTATTTGTCCTAGGTATGGGCTGATGTTGTAAGAGTAAACAAGCAACCGAACAAGAAATAATAAATTACCGACCATGAAATTCTCTTAAGCTTGAAAATTAACTCGATTGAGGGTGACACGATTCATGCATGAATCCTCTTTTCTAACAGCTCGTATCTATTGGCAATGGATTAACGGTTGTTACAGGCTACCTTGGGAGTATTCGATGATTGTAAGTAGATTCCAGTGTTGATACACGTTGACGCCGTGTACCCGGTTCATTTGATATACAGAAATCTTTGATTCAAAATTCGAATGCCATTAGTTAGTCCAACACGGACCGCTTATACGCTGTTTGCAACTCACAAAATCCTGGACCAATTCAATCAAATTTGGTCTAACTGAGGGTGCATTCACTCCCAGGTAGGTTCCACGACATGCTCATGGTGACTGAATCGAACATGCTAAAAGTCCTTTTTGATAACTTCTAATGACTTTTGCGGTCATTATATTTAAATGTGTAGATTTATTTAACTTACCTAGTTAAATACAGTAATATCATGAAGGACATTTGAGAGACGTTCACTGGTACGTGTATTACCACTTACTATGAAGTACCGAAGGTTTACAAATTTGCATCCCCCTCTACATTACGTTGCAGGGAACAGAAACTGTGCTCAGATGATTGCCTGATTCACTCGTAATAATCTTTTTAAAATACAGGTTTTGTATTCAGTTACCACAAAGTCTATCTTACCTGACAGTTTCTTACATTACTTCATTTCCTTTGGATTAGAAGGACGAACAGAATTGAAATGTGTATAAGGATCAAACTTAGGCTACTGATCATGTGGTTAGTCTGGCTGATTGTGAGAATTTCTCAAACTGGGAACTCAGAAAGCTAGATTTCATAAGCGTTAAAAATATTTAGAATGACAGTAAGGCAATGATTTTCTTCGTGGGTTGAAACTAACTATTAACTGTGACACATAGACTTCGGTGGTTGGCATGCATATGAAGATATTTTTACTGCCTGTTTTGCAGTAAGATCCACTTGCGTAAATAAATAAGAATATATACTGTGTTCTGTTAACATCATTGTTGTATAGTTTGGAGAATAAATTGGGACTTGTCTGCTGAAGTGTATCATTAACAATGAAACTGGAGACCCAGTTGAATGAATATGAGGGGTTAACTGGTTATCTTCAAAAGTGTATTCAGTGACAGGACCTATACAAATTTATTGCGCAACCATCTGCTAACAGACCCACTGGATGAGAGATGACGGATTTTGCAGATGGACCGCACTATGTAACACATATGTTCAGTTACTCGACAGTGTCTCGAATTGCAATTTGCTCGACGTCTACTGCCGACTATGTGCTCGCTTGAGCAGAGTCCGATTGAACACATGTAGGCTATCAAATCAATCATGGGGCCAGTTTTGAACTTTTGCAAAAGACCATTAAAAAACGGCTGTTGTATGGAACGCAATGCTACTCCTGTTATGGTATAACAATGCCGTTACAACCAACCGTGATGCACACTCATGGTAGAAGAGAAGATGATTGTTGATGAAATAATTCTGGCAATCCGAGTTGATTGAGGCATTTATGAACTCCTAATTAGGGTGGACAGTATCCTTTGGGGCACAGTGCACCCTTTACGGTTGGTGGTGCCCGAACGCGGATCGTTTTTCACCATTAATTTGTTCGCTATCGATGAGTAGCAGAGGATTGTGATTTTCATGTAGATTGAACATCACCCACAATTGATCGCAGCTGTTGCATTTCCGTAGACTATCCAGTCGGTCCCTTTCTAAAGTAAGCACTAGACTGGAGTTTCGCTCTCATCAGAGCTCGTCAGTAGTGCATATCATCGCCACCGCCGGGACTTGAACCACGGACATGCTGTTCATGAGGCAACCGTGTTTACCACTACGCCATTGACCTCACATTAGGCACGACCGAATTATCATATGTAAACACTCAACCACTTTTGCTTGTGAGTAATGGTCAGGTTGCCCGATCGTCTCGATTGGAGACTGTCTGTTAACTCCAATCGATATTATTTTTGAATAATAACCTTTTCTAGGGACTGCAGAGGCACAAAACTGCTTGGTATAAACGTCTGATAGGAGGTTGGAATCTTTATAATAAAAGTCAGCAGGTAGAGCCTTGTATTGTATAAATCAAAATAAGGCTGATTCAGTTTATTCGATAAATACAATTCTTACGTTTAAAACGAATCTATTTTGACTGTCACTGTTATCTGTTTCATCTCTAATGGTGACAGAGCGATTGCTCATGGCTTCTGTCATCTTTAATCAGGAGTCTACTGAAAACACAAACTAGTTTCGATTAATATTGGCAACTCACAAATTTACAATCCTTTTGACTGTACGTAATTAGATAATTCGGTTATGACAACTTTGAGACGATACCTCTCGTCAAGAAATACTCTGACGGGGTATTTTTATGAAATATCGACTGTGTTGTTGTGACTTCTTTCCACTTCGTCCATCCGATGTATGCGGTTCAATTCTTGATCAGTTCACAGTGTGAATACAACCGCAAGTTTGGGAAGTTGGAGCAGCACCCATACTGATAAGTCAATATGCCATTTCATATTCATTTACGCCCATCTGATAATTAAAGCAGGCACGTCTGTGGCCGGACAGTCATCGTGCTACAAACGAAAGTTCTTGGCCATGGATTCAATTAAATCTAATTCAGTGTATAGTGTAGTTTTTAGATATATTGCAGGTATGTGCAGTATGACCTTCAAAACTCGATTATCCCGCTTTAACTAGAACACATTCCGTTGATTTAGATCTTAAATTAGCATTGGTCTTTTGGTTCGATCCGGTCCAGCAGTCAAATCGAAAACCGAAGGAATTAATTAATCCATCTGGCAATTCGTTCTGAACAAAGGTACACAAACAAACAAATATGAATCAATGATAATCAAACTGTGAATATTTAATAATCATATCACTAATTTTCAACAGGTCATTCAACCGAAAACGTTTGCATTTGCACGTGCATGACTTCTTCTGTCGACAAATATGTGTAAGAAGCTGTTTACACCCCACCCCACCCCCAACATACCGATGTGTAATCAGTATATGTATGGACAAAACAACACAGTTGACCTTACCATAAAGTTCTCATTTCTCACTTGATGAGATGAATGACACATAGACAAGGTAAGTGATAGAAAAGAATATGTTAATGAAGATTGTGGCCTGTGGATGGGTCTGTACACATACATTGCAATTGATAAGTATGCTTGTGTACATGCAGGAGCTTGGATGAATAAAATATAGGTCACCACTCAGAAGTGGAGTATAGGGTATCTAACCGTACACAGGACTATTGTAGGAGCACACCCGGGTGCCAGTGTGTGATGTAGTGAGGACAGTTGTTTAGAGGTCAGTCGATAAACGTCTTCTGATTGGAGCTCAGGATAAGAGACGACAGAGTTTGAGACAATACATCGGCCGAACGTAACCAAACGGTCTCAGGACCTTAGTAAAGTAGCCATGATTGGTTGAATGGATGAGGCCTGCAAATAACTCACTGTGTTTTGACCATCAGATCCGATCAACGGGTGATCAGAAAGAAGACAATTACACCTGCGACAGGTTTTAAAAGTATTCACTGGTTACTGGTAGAACATTATTCACTCTTGTCTGGACTAACCCGGCAATTTAGTGTCAAGAAGGCAACCTTTGCTCAAGTATTAAAGTCCGTATCTTTAAGGGGTTGAAGGATGTTTACTTTTTCTCGCTAAATGTGTAAGTAGCCCCGAAGACGATTTGTATTCCCGCAGTACCCCCAAAATATATTTCTCATTATTAAATTCTCACTGTAAAACAATTTCAAAGGCTTAACAGGCCCAAAAGTACACAATCGCTCCCAGCAATTGAAAACTAGTGTTTTAAAAAAAATAGAATGAACAGTTTGTATAAATTTTAAAACGCTAGTGAGTGAAAATGGGTCGGTTTCGTTATGTTTGCTTCGTGTGTCTCAAATCTATTACTGGAAGTTAATAGAACCATCTGAATGATTGTTATATGTGCGCCATTATAAATCCGCGAAACGAAAATGCACACGCACATGTGTTTGAATAAACAACTGGCTGCAAACTCAGAAACGATTTTAACTCGGTTATACCTGCATGTTTTTAGCACACGAATTACCAGTTCTGTTTTGCTAGTATTCCATTTGACTACACCATGTATACACATGTCTGTATGTATGTAGCCAGACTCGGATTTTTAAATAGTTATGTTTTTTTGCTTTGGTTGCAACTGACCCTGATTTCAACCAACTTGCCTATCTACCGTCTGTAAACCTATCGCATTGTACCTGGCTATTACTGTTCCACATGCAATACTGGCTCCGTCTGTTACACAGCCCAGTTGTGATCACTGACCAATGTACGGATAAATCATTGGCCCACCCAGTCCCCCCTCCCTCCGGGTGTGCAAACCTGATCAGCACACTAACAACCTTAGTGGCACTCATGAGCGGCACAACTGGTAGACACTCCATTGTAAGCATGCTACATGTGTACACATGCTTATGGGTTTAGCAAGCGCATACGGACATGTACGCACACGTGGTGCTGGTAACATCAATCTGATCAGTCGTGTGTGAGGTCCGAGACTGTTAAGCTTTTACACTAGCTACCTTGGCGATCGTTGTTCACGCCTCTGTTCGCTGGCTAGTGGCATGTCCATCGATTGGTCGACATACTTGAGTGCTGTTGAATGCGCCGTTGTAGATTGTTTCCGGCACTTAGTTCGAAACCCCTTTCGTAACAGTCAGTCAAATAATCCCGTCCTGGCGTCTTGATAAGTTAGAATGGGAACTGTACAGTATCGGTAATACCCAGGTTGAAGAAGTTTCACTTTAGAAATGCTACAAATAAAATTATTTTCCATGTGACCAGTTACTCGACCCCAGAGACAGCGGCTTTTACGTGCACACTTACGTGTACATTTTTACAAACAATAGTTAATGGAGTAATCGTTCAATGCAGGTAGTTGGATTGCTGATAAATCACCCATTTGTCTGTACTTATTTCCGATCGATAAGACTAGCTGACGTCGATGGCGTTACGTAAGTTAAAGGCAGATTGCGCATGTATATGTGTATTATTATTATTATTATTATTATTATTATATGTGTATTTAATCTGCTTAATGTCGACGTGGATGCGGTGATACAGCACGAAGAGAACAGCGGCTGATTAAAAACAGGTGAGTAACTTGAGGATGCAGTTTTTTTCCGAAAGATGAGTATACATCAGATTTTCCAAAATTTGTTAACCACATACTTCTGCGCAGTGATTCTCTGGGGAGGTACTGTACGATCTTCCGGGAAGACGTTGAGCAACGCGTAGCAATAGACCAACGATCCCAAATGGTCAAAACAAGATTGGTTCACAATGCCACGGTACTATTGAACAAATGATCAAAGTTAATAATTAGACAACCTCAACAGTTTCGATCGACGGATCGTTTCCAGGAGATAATTACAATTTGATGCCAAATAGGCTAAAGATGAATTATAAGCACATAATGTGACATTCATACCCAACAGAGTTCTTTCGAGCAGTCAACAAGTTCAAAATCAACAGGGACGAGCCGAGCTCCAAAACGTGATGCACGCACCACTCAAGCAAAGTACAAAAGGCGACAAATGGCTATTCGCACAACTGTCAATAGACGCGATAAAACAAAAACCTCTAGGTCAAGGTCAATTAACGGCCAGAAACAAGGGCGGTAGAATATATAGGGATAAACGTTTGGGGGGAATTGGGTTGGGTCGGATTTTCACACGACTGTGCTTCGAAATTCGATACAGGTACATCGGATCAACTAGCTTCAGTCGGGACATCTCTGCGGATCGTTGCTCCCCGGTTGAAAATTATTATCTAACTGCTGCGGTGTCCTTTAGAGCGGATCCAGAGTATCCGTGGTACTATTGTATACATATCTATACTACTGACTATGTATATACGAATAAATGTATGAATATATGGTAACATATGATTCAAGTGATAAAACTAATGAACTCGGTGAAGGAAGATTCGCTTTGTTTACAAATCTGGTCACCTTACTATTTCCGAAGGTTTGTCGTTGGATAGGCCGGTGGCCCAACTGATGATTCCATTGTACATGCTCAAACATACTTCAAAACACTGCTAAAAGCTGACAGTCAATCGACATCTTTTTTCTCAAACAGGCCACAGCCAGTTAGATAGAGGAAAAGTATGAATGAAGGGTACACGTGTACGTTAATAGAATTGCTCGCATTCTTTTGCTATCGTAACTGCTGTCACCTAGCTTACGCCTTCAGTTTGCATCTGTTGATCGAGTCTCCCACATGTATGCTGTGAATTACTGTTCGCGCCGTAGCTGATTCCGGGAAGCTAACGCCACTGAAACAAGCCAGCCACAACAGAAGTTAGAACTTAATTAGGATAGACCCTGACCAAAGTAAATACACACACATGCAGTAGCTGTCCATAGCTCATGGAGATAGTGAACGTGGGTGCGGGAGTAGTATACTATATTCAATATGCGTGCTGACGCTGATGATACTGATACTCAAGTAGTGCACGATCTAAACCAGTGAAATTTTCTCGCACCATTCATTGATCTGTTTGATCTAACAGTAGCCGGTGTTAGTCGTCTACCCTAACCCGCGTACTCAGTTTCGGTAATTGCACTACGACTTCTGAGAACAACATTTTTAACAGGAGAAGTGACACAACAGTCGTATGCAGCTTGGCCCGCGGCTCGCTCACAGTGGCTTGTTGGATTCAGGTACCATTTAGATAGATCAACAAGCATCATAACCGAGTGGCTACCACAAAATTCAGTACATCTATACCTAATAGTCCCCCTAAGTGACATTTGTGCAAATGTCAGCCCAGGTCCAGGAGTTCTGAAAACCCCGACTCACCACCGTACCGACAGGAGATGACGGCCTCAAAGTAAACTATAACACACCAACCCAACCCTTCTCATTCGATGAACCTCCTCAAGTAGATTCGTCTACTACGCATACCATGGGCAGCGTAGCCGCTTCCCGCTATTGTTTTTACACCATCGGAGCATCATTCCTTGGTAAACTTAACGATCTTCGTGACTTCTAGTCCCGGCAATACTCATTTACAGTAGGCATCACGAAGACCTGGTGTAAATAAGAAATGTGGGATGGCGAATTGTCCATCCCCGGCATGATAGTGTTTCAAAATGATAGGAAAATCGTTAAAGGAAATGGTTTAACTCTGTATTTGGGATCGCACCTAAATAACTCAACTATTCATCACAGATCGCCACCGGATCTCCCGAAGCCAGTCTGGCAAGTAGTTAGTGTCAAGCGAAACTTCACTTGCTTGATTAGTATGAGTTGCAGATTACATATTGTGTACAAATATGCCGACACAACCTTGCACAACGCTCTGCGCAGAATACTAACTTGAGATCATACTCAAACCTTGATAATCTGAGATTTTTATGACCAGCAACCATACTTCACGAACCATTTAGTCACTGCAGCAGCATCTTCTTCTGATGGGGATTTCTTATTGACAGCATTGGAAGCTGAACTACTTCAGCATGTCCAGGACCATACAAGGTGGCGGGTGGGTCAAGCACAGTCTAGTATTGTTTATGTTCTTACCAACGAGGTTGACATGATAGGTAATTTAGACATCACAGCCCTAGTTGATTGTAGTAAACATAAGATAATTGAATGCAGCTGTCTACACGGAACCGAGTAACATACTCCAAAAAAACACTGGTCCAAATTACTATCGCAAGGCAAATTTCGCAGGGATGAAGACGGTTTAGCAAAGTTGAATGGCCTGGATCCTTCAGCACACAGCCTGGATGATAAGTGACACCTCACTGTCCAGGAAATCTCCGATGCAGTTAAAAATCAAACAAATTGAACTTCAGTTTGTTGAGTATATCAAGTGGCGCAATCATACCGCAGCTGCTGTCAAACAACATCGCTTTTGCTGTCAACGCTGTCTTACCCCAAATCTGGAAACGAATCCTACATTTCTTTACAGTGAAGTCGCAGCGCACACAAGGAATAAGGTTGGTATTTCGTGATTACAAACCTCTGGTGGATTTGCTAATACAGACACACAGGCGGATTACACCCTGGGTAAGGAGTACTTAGGTGTGTATAGCTGCCAATCAAGAAAGACTTTTGAGCTCATAGGTGGCAACCTGACTGAATTTGCTCAAACTTCAGTGTGGTAATTCAGAACCAAAGTAGAGAACCTACTAACTCACAAATCGCCCGGTCCAGAACTGATATTCCCTGCCACCTTGAAACGTTACTCCACGGAATTAGCAGAACCTCTTACAGTGCTTTTCGATCGCTCCTTGTCAACTAACCGTCTACCACATGCCTAGAAATAGTTTCCAATCACACCTCCCCTCAAAAATGGACGCAGAGAGGATCTGGCAAACCGTTAACTAACGACATTGCTTCCAGTGGTCTCTAAAGTAACGCAGAACTTATTAGATGACTCTCCCGGTTAAGGAAGAAGACCTTCTACTCATCACTAAGGAATATGAATTCCGTAGGGGATACTCATGCATTACGAATCCGGATTGGCCATATACGCGGTTCCTCTTGATTTATCCAGAGCCTTTGACAGGGTTAAACATTCCAACTTGCTGCGGAAGCCGAATAATTGTGGCCTTGATGTGGGCTTGCTTACTTGACTGGAGGATTATCTGAGTGAACGTAGTTTCAATGTCAAGGTGAATGGACAACTATCAGAATGGTTCCCAAACAACAGTGATGTACCGCAAGGATCGACCTTAGGATCCTGTTATTCATTCTTTTCGTTCTTGAACTACCCACTACATTCAGATCGCCGATGCTGCTGAACACCGATGACACAAAGCTCTTGCGAGTTCTAGACCACCCGGAAGATGTGGTGACCTTACAAAACGATTTGAATGGCCAAAATCAGTGGTCCGTACAAAACATCTTGCCGTTCAATGTCAAAGTGAAAGACAACCTGCACTATACTTTTCCCAACTGTTATTCAAGTCCACTCTCAAAGATCGTTAATTGCGCATGTCTGGTTGAAAGTTGTTTCATTGTATTTCAGTTGTCCGTTGCAGAAATGACTACAGCCAGCAGCTCCGTTGAATGTATGTTTTTATTTAGTTCTATTCGTCTTTTCTTTACACTTATAAACAATCAAACACAATTTTCCACGGACCAATACAAATAGAGGAGCATACGGACACAAATTTTTCTTCTTCCTGTAAAAACGTATGAACCTACGAACTATGCACATGATCGTGTTACTCAGATGCTCTAAAATGTCAACATCAAGGGTAGCAGTAAGCAGAGACCACATTCACTCAAGAACTGGCGCTTTCACACCAGTTGTATCAAAAGTGTATACTATGCTTAACACTGACACAAATACTCCATTCTTTTGCATGGTCAGTTATGGCAATGATTTCGCATCATTCTGCCCTACCACAAGGAAATCGATTGGGTAGCTATTATCACCTATTCATATCAATGATCGAATCTGCGATTACAGGGGAGCGAATGACACAAATTCGTGGTCTTCTTCAATGGCCTAACTGTTGTGCACTTTAAAGGCACATATTCTTGCTTGAGCACACTGGATGTATCAGGCCTGCATCAGGTAAGCGAGACTCTGATTAAAGGACATTACATCGAACTGATGATTCTCTTTGTACCTGTAACTAGAACACCATCGCTGTCACACAAAAACGGGATGCCTAGCATTCACTTACTGGCGAAATGTATGTCGACAATAACATTCATATATTTTATCGCGATAGTTATTACATTGGTAATTAGTTCTGGTCAATATCAACCTACTAACTGAGTACCTACTTTCGAGCATACACGTAAAGCAAATAACGTTCGCTCGGTGAAAAATATTTCGTTCAGAGTGCATTTTGGTCAGGCTGTGGGGGTTATGAAAATGAAACCTCGGCAGAAGAAGCTGACGTAACATTTTGGAGAACCAACGGAATTCATATCACAGTCTATATGCATCAATTCATAGCCATTTCAATAGGGTCAGTGGAATGGATAATCGTCAACCATATACTTAATTCTTGTTGCAAGCAATTGTTGCTAGTGATTAGCATAGAGGCAATGGACAACAGTTTCCACATTGTTAGGTCTCACCAACACCACGCATGCCAAGGAATTCACCTTACAATCTGACAGTAAACGTCCGAATGACAATGCACATCACACGACGGAGGCCACTGAATTCCAACACCGTTACGATTTCTTCCTCTGTCTACCTCCCTGTCTCATAAACTGTAGACGATTTACCACCTGTGCTTGGTTTATAAACTAGCGGGCATTGACTTTGGCTATCAGGAAAGGTTCAGAGAGGATTCTGCAGATCCCAGCCTTGGTGATCGCCAGCGAACTGTTGACTGGGTGTTCTGATCAATAAACACTGTGAATCTAACACTCTTCTGGAACTGAGATGGATGTCCATTAGTCTCTAAGTCAACCACACGTGGTTGGTCGACTAAGAAAAACCGATTCGCCAGCTAAGAGGAGCAGACAGACATTATATTACACATCGCCCGCGAATGAATGTTTTCATATTAAACCTTGCCGCCGTGAACAAATATAAATGGGTAAGTGTAACAAACAGGCCAGTGGATAAGCTGCTTTTTTTCTGCTACACATTTGTTACCTCGACAATGTTGGGCTAAGGGTTCGTAAATGAATTCATCTGTGGACGGCGGTATACAACGGAAAATTAACCATTGATTACATTATGTTGCGAACACATTTTCAGTGTAACTGACTGTGAAGCATTCTATCGTTGACATATGCGTTGTACATGATGACTGTGATCTCAAGTGTATAATTTATACCACTGAATCAATATGTGAAAGTTGCCAAGATAAAATAAATCGAATCACTTAGATTCATACGTCTACGTTGACGAACACTGAACTGCCAATTATTAGCAAGTATCGAACAGAACAGCATGACGATTAATACATTCTATATGATTCGTGGCTTGCAATTCCTGTGAAATAAACAATCAGAGTAAGAATTAAAGGTTCTGGGTGGTCTTTCTATAAAAAAGGTGAGATATTAGTCGCATAATGTGGTCTATTCTATTCCTTGATGACCCACATAGCTGTAACGTAATTTTTTGATGACTGCCATTAACAGACTCTTTCACTGTTTAGAAGAACGAATAGGAATACACGTCAAAGTACCAAGTGTGGCACTGTCAGACAAAAAGACAGGCATCTTGATTTTTCGGATAAACTGACATATTCTTAGTTGGTATATATGAGTAAATACTTCTACGATAAACTAGAGTTGCCTGAAAAACGGAATACTTATGATTACTGACTACTGTTATTTGTCTTATCGAATGGATATCTGTAAATATGTGGCGATTTCAGTTGGAAGATTTCTAGTCATTTGAAGGCTAATCCTCCGTTTCTCCTTTGCAGTGTGACATAATTTACCCGACTGAATCACATTAGCTAAGTAATAAATTCCTCTTGAATGCGGCACGCAATTCATTCGATGACAAGTTCCGGCAATCGACAGACAACAGGGAACGGATTATGCACAGCAAGACAGTCGCGTGCTAGCCCTGTTACGTTACATTCGTTAAAAACTATCAATTCTCGTTTGACAACAATGTGTGTGAAAGAGGAGTTAGAGAGTGAGCACGGAATACCAAATGATAATCGCGTGTTTGGATAGAACACAATTTGGGAAGTTCATAAGTCAAAGTCGAACGAATGTAAGGCATTCATTTTTCATCCCTTCCCAATCAATCGCAAATCGTCATCTGTTTCATCATGGATTCAATAAATTAAGTCATTGGGCGCGTTTTCGAATGATAACATCACCACTGTTTGAATGATTGAGTACCGAGACGGTGTATTTGTGAATTCCTATGGAGAGAGGTGTTTTGCTTAGATTAAGGGCACGCAAACTGAACGTCAACCATAAAATGAGTTAAGAATGTCATCAAGATTGAGAATGGTTAAAAAAGCTGTTTATGTCATAATGGAGATATGGTCTGGGAAAAGGAAGATTGATCTTAAACGAGTGAACTGTTAATTTTGTCGTCCAATAAATGACTTACTATAATCTAAAACTGATAACCCTAACTGGATTTCATTGAAGTGGTTTATGATGTCATTTTTTGATTGGTGTTTTATTTCAAAACAGATACAGCTTGTTCCATTCTGTGAGATACGGAAAACTGCGTTTAGTTGATTGCCAGTGAATCCATTGAATGTAATGTCTCTTGAGTATCCATTGTTGTTATGTTTATCGTTCTGGTGAACATACTCACCTAGCTTGAACTGACCAAATAGTCTAACGCGTTTTTTTCACATTGTCCCTTCGTTTTTTGTTTCTACATATCTTCTTAAGGGTCCTTGCATTGAACATTAACTTCGATTTATTATCTAAAACCCTTACTCCAATACCCATTGAGATGTGTGAACTTTCGGTTTCGTTTCTTAGGTGTTCATTGTTCCATTCACAAATTAACCAGTAAGTACCCCGTTTATAATCTACACTCTGCAACATTGGCAATGTGGATTGTATTCAGCCGTTTAATTTATGACTCAAAATCTACGGAGGCTTTATGAGTAATAAAATCAGGCATTATTTCAGATTTTAAAGTACATTTCCAGTTCAGATTATTCTTCAGGTGAGTCGATAGGCTACACGTTGCCAGCTTTAAAGAAACGATACACGTTACACGTTTGGCTACATATGATCCCAGGTTGGCCTGTCATAGTGATAACGACCCATTTGCTCGTGTTAATGTACATTGTACACAGGTGACATGCAACGAACTGCTTGCTTTTTTGTTTACACGTCATACATTCAACGTTAACTTGAAAGAATAAAGATGATTGATGCATCAGCGGAGGTTTATGTGGCACACTGGGCCAGGAACACCAATAAATAAAATTCCCGTCTTTCGGAAATAACTATTTAAGGAGAAATGTCAGCGGTAAGAACTAGGCTATGAAAAACTAGTAGTAATAATGTAGGGCTAACAGTAACAGAATGAAGGCAGTGAATTGTGGGAGGAGTCCACATAATTACGTCTACATGTGTAATACGGAAATCAGACAGAGTCGAGTGGTGACAAAGAAATCAAGCAAATCTTTCACATAAACACTCCAAGAAAGTGGAAGAAAAGAAAGGACAACCGGTCACTATGGTCTCAGTCATTGAAGGATTTATATTCAGTGTTTTCTGGAAATGAAAGATCTATATCCAAATCAACTGGCTTGTTCCTAACACGCATATTCTGTTCATTGATGAATCAGTATGGGGGCATTGATGGCTAATCACTACGACATCGTCGGTGAGTTTACGACCACACTCATCAAAGGGCCAACATGACCTACAGCGTTAGTCTTTCCTTTGCATTACGTGCATATGTTCAAAATGGCGAAGCTGTTGTTGGCTGAATTGTTCACACTTGTCATTACCACTCTTCCATGCCGTGTGGTTCCGAACCATTTGTTCCATAAAAGTCTAAGATGTACAACAACACGTGAAAAGCACATGCATAGTCCCTGGTGTATCAGCTTCTAGTGGGCGATCTTCCATTTACCAAGCTCCAGCTACCTGCACACTAGCCGCTTCGGGGAGTGCTTCCCAACCATCCAAGTAATCCTTTTTGGCGAAGTTCTCTGACGCCTGATACACTGTCCTGCTATCGGAAGACAACAATACGCTTTAGATCTTGTAGACAAAAGTGATTCAGATCGTCTACCAAACGTCTGGAAATGGCGGTTGTAAGACAGATTGGATAGCACCGTAGTTCCATAGATGGATAGTTTGGTCCCCACCGTTAAGCTTCTGTTTGTCCAGACGCGTACTTCAAACAGTCCAAGCGTAGGGCTAGTCATCGTCCAGCAAGTTGTTTACTCGCGGTCAACGGACCGATCTGTCATTAGGTTGCTACCCAAGTAGTAGAAGCCTGAGCAAATGGCCATCATTTTTCCAGTTACATGTGTCTCAGGCATGTATATGACACCCTTGCCTAGATAAGGAAAACAAAGAGAAATGCTGTTCCTCTATTGATAACCAGTTCAAATATTTCTACTGACACACATGACTTGAATTTGCTTATATTTTTCGACGGACTAACCGAAGTTGAAACATTTGTTCGAAACCATTTTGACCAAATGTAGTTTGCATTTTCTCACTTACAATTTAATCAGCACGTTTTTACCATATATGAGTTTGTGCGAATGCGTAAACACAGTGTGCGAATGGAGACTAACGGCTACAAAGTTAACGGGTTGTGGCAGTCTAACTTTTAAAATGTGTTAGATATCCCCAATATACTTTATAGACCAGTAAGAATACACTTTAACAGCGTGAGGCAAAAACGTTCAGTACGTAAACACCGAGTGGACCATGTTGAACACATTAAACGGACGTTAGTTGCAAAATTAACCAAATGGCATTACAAACTAGGATATCAAAGCAAGAACCTATAGGTGTAATTACGTAAAAAATGCTTAGGTCGGCTAGGGTAACTAATAGTGTAGCAAAACTTGCTCAATAAAGTACGATCTTTATTATCCAACCCGGTCGTTCCCACACCACCAACGCGCTCGCGTTTACAAACCGGAATTCTGATTAACAACACACCGGCGGCTTCCATTCATGCATCGAGTGCGCTTTGCTTAGTTGTATGTATGACTGACGCCTTTTGTCGAGGATTTTTCTCTTACCATTCCTCGTCCGTTCGTCTGGTTTCGTTGAGCGACAACTCGTCCGGTCGCCCATGTTGTCCAAAATCCACCTACTGTGGACTTTTGAACATATCTCAACACTGAGTTGAGGTATTCCATCGAGTGTTGAAATACTCCCGTCCATCACAACTGGGTCAGCTTGAGGAAACCTTTGTTTCGAACAATGTCAGTCAGGTGGATTACTACTGCGTTCAAAATCCTATCATACCACCGAATATTTTGGGTGTACTATATCCTTTCGCAAGTGAGACAATTCAGGCAGTGAAATGTTCTTTATTGCTGCAAAAACGTTGAAGGTGCAACTGCCCTGTGTACAGACAGTATTTTATTCTACTTGAGATTGTATTCACCTTAATGGTAAGTTAGGACTACATCGAGCTTTGTTGATTACAGCCAGAAGCTCAAAATCCATAAATACATGTTTGAGTAGACTATCGTTTAGATAGATGAGGATTGTGAAGACAGTCTGATTGCAAGTAACAAGTGCAGCAGCAGTACATTTTCTAAGAGAAGGCTATAAAACAACAGCCTTATCTCTACTGATATATAGCCAACATATTGCTACTATGACCAAAAATACCTTCATCGTTTAATAAAACTTATTCATTGTGTGTAAAAATAGGGTATATTTAGCCACAGACACCAGTATGCGAATGATAGCCGGACTAAATAAACCCTTTAGTTGTATCGCCTTTAGTTGGTATTATGTAGTAATACAGTGAATGGATTGATTAGGTTCACTTGATGACAGCTATCTGAAAGTAGTTCTCAATCGATGATCCAAGGCTGATTTATTTTTTTACGGCTGTACAACTGCCCTAATTCATCGAATTGTTTAGTCATTTGGGATTATCTATTCTGCTACCCTCTGATGGAGAAATCGATCCATTTTGTCGTTTCAGCTACAAATGATAAGCTACATTAGAGGTAGAATGGTGAAATAAAGCACGATTAGCATTAGTTCGACATTCTTTGTGGGTCGATAAGAAACAAACAGTAATAGCCGCGTGATAACTCCGAAACAAAGTAGATTGTAACCTGTGCTAAATTGTGTTAGCAAAGTGATCTACTTTTGCCCTCCCTGCACACTTGACTTCAAAAATTCCGTATGATATTAACCCCTATGGAGGTCCGCGAGCCACCAGTGGCGTTGTTATAAAATCTTTTTCTGTAGCTAGCTTGTGGACCGTATACGTTTAACTGGCTCGAACGAGCAGGGTTGTAGATTAAGTATGTTAATCACGCCAGTGGGTTTGAGGTAAACAGAACTAGGCGAAACCTCCCCTAATTATATGTGTAAAATGCCTAGAAGAGCTACGTTGTTATTTGGTTACATCTCTAAACTAACGGCTAAATGAAGTTTTAGATGATCCACAGAATACAGACAAAAATGAGTTCATGCTTAACGCTGATTATACCACCGTGGACATAAAGTCTATAAAATGCAGCTCAATCAGTGTGGCGAACAGTGAATAAGGCAACCCAGCTTCATTTATTACAAAGTGTATCTAGGTGATTGGTTATTCAATTAGTCCATTCTATCACTCTAGTTTCAATGCACCAGCTTTTTCCCGGGTAAACGTTCATTCGATGTGCACGATGAACACTGTCCAAGCGTAGATAGAAATTGACTGCGTATGTGGCAGTCTAGTTCTAGTTAACTGGGTTCGAGGCTGAGGTACGGTTCTGCTGTATGTCATTAATAATGTCACAGCTGTCAGTAGTCACTACAAAAAGTTTCATTCTCAATTGTTAATACGAACCCAATCATTCCAATGGATAACTAAAATCATCTAAGCTCCCAACTTTGCCCAAGAACATGCAGTACACAACGGAATGCCAGTCCTGAGTAAGTTATCCCACTGGTCGAAACCAAAAGAAGCTTACCCATGTGCATCCCAACAAGTGGTTATCGGTGAGCTTATTGTGATTCCACCTAAACACCTTCACCCCTGTTGGACAATCGAAGAACTGCGACAATTAAGCAGTAACAACTTCCATCTAGTCGGACTGCAAGCCCATATACCCACATCACGTCATACTTAAATGGTCAAATGTATGTGTGCGGGCCTCCACGCACTGATAAGTTCACCTTGTTTGGTGACAAAAAGTTTGCAACTTAAATGTCAAGCCAGGTGAATCGCTGAATATCTCCATTCCCAACCCGAGCTGCCAACTCTGCCGCTACTCCAAACAATCGAAAACCGGTGACGACATTCGAGTAGTACACAACCTGTAATAAACCACATTCTTGGCTACTTGTTTAAGGAACAATATTAAGGAATATGCTGTTTCAAACGATCACCATCAAACGGACGGACGATTGTCTTGACTCTGTTGGGTCGTATCAACATTAACCGAATGCATCTATTTGGCCTGAGATGAATATTTGATAGTTCGTAGGCCAGCCGCAAGTAACAGATTGACTTGGACCCCTGAGAAAATGAAAGTTTGTCAGCGGAGGCAAGTAAAAGAAGGGGATATGATTCAACTGGATAAATTGTGTATGACATCTTGGAGGAAGTGAAGTTATGAGGGCATTTCGTGCTAGGTGATAACCGTGAACAACAAATGGCAGATACGATTAAGAAAATTAGGCGTTTGGAAAACGGGTACTCATTGAAAGTGTTTAAAATGGAAAAAATGAGGTTATCCAAGAAGAAACGTTGTCCGCTTTCAACGTTGCTTTGGATTGTTCGTGATCCTCTTTATACCGTACGACAACAAGAACGTACCACACTCTTTATCTGATACAGATAAATCTGTCAGAGATGCAGAGGCAAATGATCAAGGATGTTACATTCACTGATTGAAGGTAGGTCCTTCGGGACTCATTGATATGTTATACTTAACAAGTATTATGATTTCCTCCTGGACTCAAATATGATCAACTTGACAATAAAAATTACAATAGTTTTGTAGTAGTTTGGAATACCATAGTCCTATATACAAAAAGCAGGTAAATACCTTTTAAAAAGTCACCTGTGAGCAAAAGTGCTGGTTTCGAGGTGGCTCACTAGTTGTAATCCACCTGCATTTGAATATGTCCTAATCACCAGCATGCTGCTGTTTTGGACAAGTTGGTCTGGAGCCTGGTTGTATTACGTAATGAACCGCTAGCAGAAGTGGACAAAAACAGTACAGTATTCAACATCTTTTCCTTTGAGAAGTAAGAACTTTCGGGTATGAAAACATAGCCAAACACTTTACAGACAACAACAACAGCAACATCACGATGACAGTTTGAGTTATCGCTGCCGTGATAGGCATGTTCACGATTTGCGTCTTCATTCATTGCTTCAAATGCATTGACAAAGGTAACACATTTTTACGTGTTTGTAACGCAGTGTTTGTGATTGTTGTCTATAGGTTCGTGTGAGGTATGTTGACCTAACAACCTGTATGCTATCACATTTGGGATATGTTAATTTGGGAGCATTCCTTTGACCGGTAGGCACAAATAGGTACGTACTACTTACATTGTGTTTTAAACAGTTGGTCATTATCATCTGATGTGATCGAATGGTCTGCTGGTCCAAAATGCTTGGTCTAAATGTAACGAATGTGTTCTAATGCGTCTTACTTCGTGTGGTATGCACAAGTGGGAATTCCAATCCACATAAGCAGACTGACATAACGAAGATGAGTCCCAGTGGCTATGGGAGGGAGGGGAGTGTGGCGTTTTATTTCAAGCGTACACTGGGTGAGGGGACTGGACCAACGATGTAATGTGTGTGTATGTGTGTATGTGTACAAGTATTTGTTCTATCGACGATGCCGTTAATAATTATACGCATGACAGGCTACCTAGGCGAGAAATGAATATGTCTAATATCGCTGGGTTTTGTGTGGTAGTTTGAGGGATTTGGTGTGTGAGTCTAGAATTGTGATTTGACTGATTTTGACGAGTTCTTTCCCTCTCTCGCACACACACTTTACGGGGTGTGGTTTTATTTTTGGTTAACAATTGCTGGTTCGGGTGGGATGACAGAGAAACACAACGAACCAAACACGCAATACGGTTAGTCAACCAGCCTATCTCGTGGCCTCAGATTTCGATGCGTGGTTTCTGGAAGCATCTTATACATATACATCCATCCATAAACAGACATTTATGAACGTACGCGCGCACCTCTAGTCTAATTACATCCTGTCAAGCTCAATATGGTCCAGTGGAAATCGGAAGAAGTTCGATTGATACATTACCGTTGGAGTTGTAATGAGTTTTAACTCGACTGAGCAGCGTGTATGCGTGTGTGCATGTGTGCGTTATGTTCGTGTGCGTGTATGTGCGTTATGTTTGACTTGGCGGAAGACTACAGTTGCGAATTGCACTGGCAGATGTGTGCTGCCTTGGTTATGTTCTAATACCGTATGTGGATGCATTTAGATTGATTGTGGTTAATGGATTTGACAGATTTCAGGATTCACCGAATCTTATGAAGTTAAGGTGAACAGGTGGGTTACAGATAGGCCAATGATAACGAGAGTGATGTTCAAACTTATGGTCCATAGTTTGATGTCCATTTCCTTCGACTGACAGTGTAATTTTTGCCTCGAAGCATTTAACAAGCTCAAAGTGACCCAATTGCTGAATGTCTTACATATATGCTTAGGTGAAAAAGCTTAATCTTTCAGGGTGCGTATCAACGTTTTAACAATACTATAAGGCCATCCGATATTTTATGTCTAATTCTGCTACATTTCACATTTAACTAACAAAAATCTGCATTTCAGGGCAGTAGAACATCCGTTAATCAGCAGAGTTACAAGAATGTCCGAATCTGGTGTGGCCACAACAACCAGGCTGTTGTGTCGCGTTGACGGACTGTTAATTCTTTCCTAAATGGGTGATCATAACGTATGGAGAGGATACTGGAATGATGTTCGGAACGTTGTGGTATTTTGACGTGAATACCAGATTAAGACAATCTGTGATGAATTCAGACAACCATGGAAATTTTGTACGTTACGGATGGACAGATTTTGTGATGTAATTCATATTGTCACATGCGCGAAAAACGACAATTTTCCTCTAATGTTTTCTTTGTTCCAGCACATCCACCCCATGTAAAAAAGGATGTATTTTTACCGTTCAAGTTTTAGTCCGTAGCTCCATTCTAAAGTTGTCGGAGAATCACTGGGATATGGTTGAAAACATCTCTGTCCAGATTAGCCTATCACCTAACTGACGGAAACCGAACTTCAAACTCACCTGTTAGGTAGACAAGTTGACAGGTTCTGTCACTTCAAGGTGAGAGTAAAAGGAGTCTCAAGGTGCTCTTTGTCACGATGCTGTGTGTAACCATGGCTCAGTCAGTCAGATGACAAATCGATCGTATAATACATCATGAAATTGGCTCATGTCCGAAGATTTACCAATCAATTTTGTTAAACAATTTCACGAAGAAAACTGATGGTAGATGAAGAGTATCTTCATTGGTCTGGCACCCAAAACAGCAGAACACATTTACTACTACGACTTTTCGAATGGAGCTGCAGGTCATACAAAACCGCTTATCGTGACATTCAACGAATGGACACAAGATCGTAAGTATGTGAGTCAATGACCCCAGCCTATTTCGTCAAATTAAGTAAGGCAACGTATTCAACTCCGACGACAAACTGAATATGTTACTTGCCATTTTGTTCCACTTTAATAACTAGGCAGACAAAAATCTTCGTTAACTTGGCCATGATTAGCAACTGTGTGCAAGTCACAAACTGTTGAATGTACAGACGAAAAATATGGAGCTATATCAGAATTTTGTATTTATGAACAGTCACACAAAGTGGGTTCATTTGTTTCCGATCAAGTCTACCTGTTTCTTATCCGTTGTGATTTCTCTAATTCACCTAATACAGTTACACAAACTCTTGTCGAAGTCACGCCACATGGCCATCTTCAATACACATTTAACCATAACGTTAATAATTGTAATTACAGAATCGTAACGAGTGATTAGCGACAGATTTTTGTCAGATCATGACCCGTAGTGTATATGTTCTGTGGCATTATCAGTAAGTACACTAACAGTTCCAACTAACGCAGACATTAATCGAATCAACCAACAAAGTTAAGTACAGAATACTAACCCGTGACAAACTGTGAATGTGTCCACATTATCAACAATAATGATACTGTTACATTATGATACAGACAGATTGTCTAGTCTATTCGAACTAAGTATAACGAAAGTTAGAAAGATGAACTTTGGTTAGATAAAATGTGAACCACTGAATTGGAATCGTCTATTTGGTACTGTTTAAAGGCAACAAAAGATCATGTCTGTCGCAAGGACTTTAAAAGACGCTTAACTGTTCAGGCGGAATTGTTATCGATTATTGAACGAAGGCTGTTTTTACATGGATAATAAAAACGATGAATCCTTTCATATTGCCCCATACTCAATTTGTGGAGAAGTGGTACTTAACTACATCCTAAAGAGCTGCTCGTCTCACTACTGTTTCACTGCTAAATGTTAATACATTCTGAGATTGTGCATTTTACCACTCGTCATGACTTTTCCAAAAAGCTACCGTAACTTACTTTTTGCATTCTTCTGAGCTCATTGGACAAAATTTATGCTAATTGACCAGGAGTATACCAATTTTGATTTCCCTGTGGTTTCATAGGCCAAATGAGCTACTCCAATACGTAGTACGGTCATTGGGATGGCTATTGCTACAACGGTTGATAGAGCTAAAATTATGATTGTTTTCATACCTACCAATCACACAATCTTTTGTCTACCGTTTTTATTGTATATGCAGCTGTACAACTTTATATTCGACTAAACCAACACAGCTGTAAAAATAGGTTAACCGAGCATAACACAGGTGCATCACGGGGAGATTTTAGGGTAATTCGCAGGACCGTAAGTTGACTTCACCACTGTCGCAGTGGTAGTCCGGATTACAAGATAGCATGACAACCGGTTACCCATGTCTGCTGTTTGTGGAGGGAAATGTTTTCTAGTTAATTACACAGCTGTGACTTCACAGTTGCAAACACGGAGTTTTGCATTCTTGTTCCCAATCCCAGAAGGCTAATGTGACTTCGGTTGTACACAGTTCAGGTGAAGCACAAAAACACAGAAGCTTTACACTACTTGACAAGTTAGATTCAATCAATTCTAACAGTTTACTGCGCACCGTACTGGTGTGATGAACTTCAAATTGCGTGTGTCATATCCAGATCAGTTAAACGTTGCAACGTGTCTGTTTGTGTAAATGTACAGTATACCTTATTTGGCAACAACCACAAAAACTATTGACTTTACTTAGCATAATATCTACCAACAGTCCATCCGCCATAAAACTCACGGATATCCTGGAATAAGTATTCTTCACGGGATCCCTAAAAAAATATTGGCAGACGATTTCAGTTCATCATGTTTCTCACGGTTTTTTGAGCAGTCCCTTTTGCAAAAGGCAAAAAGGAAAACGTCACTGGGAGATAAGCTTGGGGAAGTCAACGAATGGCTCACTTGCCAGAACCAACGGTCAATGATGGAAGTGCGACTGGAAAATCACTGATCGCAACGAGGTAGCACTACTGTAGTAATCCTTAAGTGGGTGATATCTTACTTGAAATTGGGTTCAAGATGCGGCCTAGGAATTTTAACATAACTACACAAGTTCTGTTTGAATGTATGTTCAGGTGAAGAACTTATCGACTGGGCGGTCTCGGTGCAAGCCTTGACTGGCTAAGAGTTCAGCAACTCCAGATAGAGCCAACCACTCTACCTGGTTTTAATCGTACTGGTTACATTCGATCAAGACAATGAAATTACCACCAACACCTCCGTGCAGGCAACTACCAGTACACAGGATAGGCGGGCAGAGTACACCTGTTCAGAATGTGGTCAGATTTGCCAATCGAATGTTGGCTTGTCGGCGCATACTCGTATGCATCGACGCAAGAATGGTCCAGAGCAGGAAGTGGACACCCAGCCTGCCACAATCTTTGACTGTGCCAATTGTGACCGCAGCTTCCCCACCAAAATTGGTCTCAGTCAACACAGAAGGCATGCACATCCCGTCGAATGCAACCATGAGAAGCTCGTGTCCGTGAAAATCGCCGCATCCAATTGGTCTCAGCAAGAATCGGCTTCTCTTATCAGATGTGCCGATGCACTGGCTCCATCGTGCCCTACTCGATGCGAACTTCACCATCGGCTCTTGTCGCATTTCCCAGGTCTTACTTTGGAGAGTATTCGGACTCGCCTGAATGCGCTGAATTGGCGGAGGAATACTGCCCCTGCTGCCGATCCAACCACCGTCTCACAGATTAACACGACATCGGATATTGAGTCCCAAGCCGCTGATCACTCTGAGTGGTTTACCTGTTTGATACAAACAGTGATTACCCAACTGGAGTTCTATAGCGAGGCTTTCCCTCACAGCGATGAACTACTAGCTATTGCCCGCGGTCTTAAGGCAGGCATTTTCACAGTGGTGCAAGCTAAATCACTATTGAACATTCACGCTTCACTAGCTTTTCCGTACACCTGGCGACTTGTCACTCGACGACGTGGTCGTGTTTACGTCGGAACCCATCTGACCACGAAACAGATACGGAAGACTAACTATGCAGCGATACAAACGCTCTACCACCAGCGTAAGAAAGACGCCACGTTTGCAGTTTTTTCGGGAAACTGGCGAACTGTCTATAAGATGAACCGCGGCCTCCCAGATAATTCCAACGAATACTGGTCCGAGGTACTATCGGCTCATCCACATGTTAACGAGCGACCATCTCGCACAATTCTGCCTCCGGACTGGTCATTGGTCGACCCGATCACTGGAGATGAAGTATCACGCACCTTGAAGCATATGGGAAACACCGCTCCGGGTTTGGACAAATTGTTGCCCAAACATTTTAAGCGTATGAAATCTGATGCCTTGGCTGGATACTTCAAACTTTTCCCACTAACCCAAGGTTGTCCAATCCATTTATGCCGCTCTCGCAACACGCTTGTGCCCAAAGTAAACAATCCTTCGTCTCCCACCGAGCTCGGACCTATCGCCGTATCTTCAACGTTGCTACGTTGTTTTCACAAGATACTGGCCGATCGTTGGAATTTGCGCTTGCAACTGCCCGCTCTGCAGTTTGCATTCCTACATCGTGACGGTTGCCGTGAGGCGACCTCCCTGCTTCATGTGCTGCTTCGGAACTCATGTACCACGTCCTCAAGTTTGTGTTCGGCCTTTATCGACGTGTCCAAAGCGTTTGATTCTATCTCACAAGATTCGATCATCAGATCGGCCCGAGCCTTCGGTGCTCCTCCACCTCTAACGCATTACATTGCCAAATCCTATATGAATGCTTCCGCCACGCTCAATGGCTCAGTTCTCCGGTCCCAGCGTAGTGTTCGCCAGGGTGACCCATTGTCCCCGCTACTATTCATCATGGCAATGGATGAGGTGTTGGTACTGTCTCGGCCGGAGCTTGGCTATCAGTTCCACGACACACTGGTTAGCGGTTTCGCTTGCGCCGACGATCTGATCCTTTTAGCCGAGAATCCTACTCGTCTCTCCAGAAGCTTGCAGCCGCCGCTAGCGCCCTGGAACTATCCGGACTGAAGATCAACACGCATAAGACTGAACTCATGGTCATCTGTGGTGACCATAAACACAATGTAACTGCCATCTCCGATGAGTCTATCCACTTCGGCCCGGACATTATCCACTCACTAAGCGCCTCCGCCATGGTGATCTATCTAGGTATCCCGTCCACCTGGAAGGGTAAAGCATTCACTAACCACCGTCTGCAACTTCGTACGATGCTGGATGAAACCACCAAAGCGCCCTTGAAGCCACACCAACGTCTTGTACTCCTGAGACAGCATCTGATCTAGAAGATGAATCACTCGTTAGTATTGAGCCGAGTCCACCGTAACACGCTCAAAGTCATGGACAGTACGATTTGCCAGTTTGTTCGGCAGTGGCTTCGTCTTCCTGAAGACACACCAATCAGCTACATCCATGCCTCAATTCGTTTGGGCGGTTTGGGCATCCCGAGTTTGTTTACCACTATTCCCATCTCGCGCAAATCTCGAGTGG